>JAKGSA010001303.1:0-78300 GCA_033558755.1 Philaethria dido | reverse complement strand
TTTGTGTGAAAAATGTTGCCTGTATAATAAATGTCTGGGGATCAGCTAAGGAATAAATTGTTTTGGTCACTTAATTATCTCGGTAAGCTTTAACTTTTCTTTAAATATTCATTTTCATACAAAAAGTTGTTCCGTAATATAATTATAATTTAATTTTATGATTGTTAAATTTATAGCTATAAATGTTTATACATAATCTGTATTCTTTTTCTAATATGGAAATTTGATCACTTATCCAATCCAAGTAGTCAACGTTGAAGTAAGTGGCTTTCCTTTAGATTAAGTCGTAATTTCACTCGCTGTTTCCAATTTATACTTCCACAGTAAATATAGTATTATAAAACTTTCTTACTAAAACTATATACAATCAGCTTAAAGAATGGTAGCTTAGAAGATAAATATTCTTTCATACAAACATATATAATGGACCATGAAAATACCATGAGGCCATCGTGGCGCAGTGTTCTGCACTGACTAAACGAGTTATAGTTCGATTCGTAAGCAGGAAAATTACTCTATTAAAATAATTTTCATTTCCCTCCATCCTTGCATCTTTGCTCTAGTAAAATAAAGCAGCGTTAAATTCCACCACTCATCACCCATCGTCTTAAACTCAGGCGGAGAGCGGAGAAAGGAGTGTTTTTATAGTAATCTCTCCCTGGCTGTTGTAATATGAGGGAAAACGCGTATAGCTACAAAAATGTTGTATATCGAGTAGCGAACCTGAACACCGTAGGTTATTATATCAGAGCAGCAAAATGAAAACAATTGAAAAATAATAATTCCCCCGTGTGGGAATCGAACCCATACCCATTGCGTTTACAGTAAGGTGCTATCCCACTGCGCAATGATGACCTCTATTTTATTAAATAAATTAGAGTAAATCTCCCATAAAATCCATTAACATCGGCGTATTTACTGAATCATAACTGACGATATAAAAATATGTGACTTCAGATTTATGAAAATGTTTCAGGAACTTTTTTGTTTCATAAAAATTTTACGTTAATTTGATTGAAAAGGTATGAAATTTTTAATTAACATTCTTTATAGAAATGTTAAAATGTCAATTATTTCAGTTCTAATTTATTCTTCATATAACCACGTTTACAAGTAATAATAAATGAGGACCGAAATTAAATACATTCTTATTATTTTGAAGAAATATTTAGTTACAAAAACTAAGCACTCTTCATATATTATAAACATATGAGTTCATTCTTTTTCTGTATTTTTTTTTTTTATGGATACCGGATGGCAAACGAGCAGAAGGACCGCCTGATGGTAAGTGGTTACCTTCGCCCATGAACATCTACAACACAAGAGATGTACTAGATGCGTTGCCAACCTAGAGGATACAGATGGAAAGGGAGGATAATGTAGTAGTCCGCTATCGGAACCACCACATTTTGGGGAAAGGATGGGTGGGAAAGGGGAAAACCTGGCTTACATGCCATCGAACCGGAACACATCATAAGATATTTGGCGGTTCGTCTTTGACATGATAGTGGTCGCGAGCCAGACGGAGGACGAACCTCCTACCACCAAACAAGATGTATGTATAATTGTTTAATAGTAGTTATTTTTAAATGTTATAAAAATGGAAAATTATGTGATTCTAGTGATAAGTAAGATTTCAACAAAAAAAAGAAAACCTGACTTCAAACAACGCACTAAAAAGTAAAATTATTACGAATAACTCAAAAACTAATCAAATTTATATGGGGATAAGAAAGAAAAATCTAAATTGATTTTCCCAGTAAAAGTTATGTGATAACATAAAAAATACAGTCGAATTGAGAAGCTCCTCCTTTTTTTAAGTCGAATAAAAGCAGAGAAAACCATTGAAGTAAGTATTAACTAATAATCTTGGCAGTACAGTAGTAACAAAGCACCGATTTTGTTATAATAATATAACAAAGTCGGTGCTTTCCGAGTACGACGAAAACTGTTGATCTTGCCAACGAAGAGCACTTGACACTCCAATAATATTTGAATTCTCCATCGAAGTGTTTCTTGTAAGTGTTAGGCTATTTTTATGAAATATATGCATATTTTATATCATGATATAATAATGTCGTATTTGCTGTGTGTAACGTTTCTAGGTTAAAATTATACTTAGAAAAGTAATACAACTGTTTCAATCATACATGTTATCCCGGTTTCATGAAACTAGGTGCTTTTTAAAATAGGTGAAATGAGTGAACGATTTAGGTTATCTACGCATCTTTGTGTATCATAAGCTTTCATTAAAATACAGTGTACTCGTACTATAAAATATCATGTATTTTTCTATGTGTGTTACCGCATAACTTTTTAATGTGGGATCAAATATTTATGATATTTTTTTATAGTAGCTTATGCTTCTGATGTGGTCCCATTTAAATTTGGATAAGATCTGACAAGTAGTTTATGAGTTATTCGTAATATATTTACTTTTTATTGCATTTCATTTGAAAACGGTTTTCTTTTATTTTCTAATGTTAATTATTTTACCTGGACAGTTTTTGCTTACTCAATATATTTTGTATCTACAAAATAATATATTTTACAAAATAATATACGAGGGCGGTCCGATAAGTACTTAGCCTCTCCGCCCGATGGCGCTACTTCATCGCAAGAAGTATTTACTGTCGTGTAACATTCCTCAGACGGCTACTGTCAAAATTTTTTTTTAATTAGTCGTGAATAGGACTTGTAGTTTTGTTTATAGCGCGTGTAGAAGCGGCGTGTGGGCGAATTCTTAGAAAAATGGAAAAGAACAATATCGGTCGGTGATTCGATTCTTGTTTTTGAAGGGAAATCGCGATGAAATCAAAGAACGCTTGATGCAATATCTTGATCGTATATACAAGAGTCTGTATTGAATTTGAATAAATTATATTACACGCAAAATAACATTTCCCACAGTAAAAGCTAAATGAATAAATCCAACATTAATTACTTCTTTAACAAACTTTTCCATATCTATTTAAAAGTTTTATTTTACTACCACAACACATTATCCTAGGGACTTCCATTAGTAGTAAATCTTCAAGTTTATACTACAACAGCAACAGCGATTGTTTAAAGCTAATCCAAATACACAATGGATGTTGTAACGTTACATGCAAGTTTAACTGACCATTTGAACAACTAATTCTAGCAATATGTTCCTTGCGCAGTAATCTAATATAGGTAAACAATCCTAGGTTATACATATGTATTATATATTTAAGTGATCATTTATAATTAAAAAAAAGCTACCAAAAATGGTAGTTTTTTTTTTTTAATTGGTGGTAGGAGGTCTGTCCTCCGTCTGGCTCGCGACCACTATCATAAGTCAAAGACGAACCGCCAAATATCTTATGATGTGTTCCGGTTCGATGGCATGTAAGCCAGGCTTCTTCATTCCCAACCATCCTTTCCCAAAATGTGGTGGTCTGGGAGAACGGAATACTACATTGTCTCCTCTTCCATCTGTATCCTCTAGGAAAGAAATGCATCTACAACATCTCTGGTGCTGTAGATGTTCATGGGCGAAGGTATCCACACTTACCATCGGTGGTCCTTCTGCTCGTCTGCCGTCCGTTATCAAAAAATAGTAATTTTTTCTTACTTATATATTTGCATTTTACTTTTGTTATATGTATATGACTTTATAATACAGCTATATTGCCAATTAAGTACGTAAGTAAGTCTAGCATCACAATATTCCTCAAACTCAAAGTGCTTTTTGGTACTATATGAACGAACAAATAATACACTAATAATACACGAACACCATTTTTATGAGCGCAATGTATCGCGATTTCTTCGCTAAAAGCTTTACGTGGAAGGACATGAATCCTCCGCAGACACATTTAGTTATCTATGATTGTTCCTTATAAAGGATCACAATTTATAGCTTATTCTCTCCTGGGTATAAATGTCATTTGAACAAAAATTTATGATAAAAGTTAAGCTATTTTTGTGTGTTATAAAAATTTATGACAGTCACTTATTGTGATGGGCTGTGACTTCATCACGATATTGCCGTTTGAAGTTTTCTTTTTCCGGCAAATAGCTACGAAGCTGGAGGTTATTTCATTCATAAATGTTTGTAGGAAGCTGGCATTGCAATTATAAGGATATCAAAGGTGTATATTAATTTTAGTTTATTATACTGGGTTGGATGAACTAATTTTTTTTTTATTTTTTTAACTTCACGCTGTAACCCTGCATATAGCAGGGTAGACAGAGGGATCCTGAGAACCTAGTGTTAAGACACTGCTCCTCTCTTTACAACAATTCCGTCTCCCCACTTTCCGCCGAATTGAGGCATTGCGTGCTGAGTGGCGGAACCTCAACGCCGCGCTTTGCCTTTGTTACCAAAACCTAGGGGAATAGAAAGTGGTCTCCATTTCTGGAGTGAGAATCGAACCCACAACGTGTGTCGCAAGTTTACAGTCGCACGCGCTTGTGCCTCTGCGCCACGACAGACGTTGTGATTTTATATATAAAATTAATAAATAATAAATATTATATACTATCATCACTACTCACAATTAATAGATAAGGCACTATTTTGTCTAAAATAGTACAGTTAGATACAATTATTACTATTAAAATAAATACAATAAGTACAATTTTACAAACAACATAATTTTGTCATGATTTGTTGTTTTTGATTGCATTTTACTTAAAGTAACGTGATTAGTTTAAATGCGTTACTCTAGGCCCCAGCTGTAAGAGCTTTTATATTGTATTGGTTTTGTAAGCTTAATCACTAATGACGTGAACCATTATAATGGCACCATAGATCCCGCATTATGGTATAAAATTATCTGAGGAAAACATCAGGGGCAATATCCGCGATACGAATAAGGTCTGGCAGATGTCCGCCGAATACCCCCCTCGCCAAGAGAACTCCTTATAAATGTGCCAGTATTGTTTTTGATTATTTTATTGTGCATAGCCATTTCAGAAATGGGGGAAAATTTTATTAGACCTAATTTCATGCATCATACTTTTTGACCTTTATATTACTTTCGGAGTCAATTGGCGTTTTCTTTTGTAAAAATTAGGGTATAATTACTAAAGTGGTGGTTGTGGATTCGATTTCATACAGGAGAAGGTGATACTTTTTATGATTGACCAAGAATTTGTTCTTGGATCTACTCTATTGTTCATACTGATAGTATATTATTGTCTCAAATATGATGAAAGTAGAATAGATAAAGTATATGTATTATGGCATGTTGCAAAAAGAGCTGTTTTTTGATATGAGAAATGTAGTATAGGAAGAGTATAAAGAAAGAAAGAAAGCAGTGTGGGTAAAGATATAGAGTATAGTAAGAATATAGTATAGAGTATATATATAAGGTTGGTTGTTATATTCTTTTATTGCACTCCTTGTAACAAAATAAATACACATATTAAAAAAGTTGTTAGTAAAGATGGACTTATCTCTGATAGAGATTTCTCTTCCAGTCAACCCATGGGTATGAATGAGAAGTAAAAGATTTTAAGTGATTTAATTATTAATTAACACGTTGAAAGATAATATGCTTTAATATTATTAGTTAAGTAGCATTAGAAAGGTTACTCAATCTTGGTATTTTCGCTTTTTAATTTATGTGAATGTTTCTTTTTGCCAAGTGATGATCAAAGTATGTACATTGGCGACAGGTTGGAGAAATGTCCCTTTTCTTTTCTAAATTTAGGTATACATTTAGGTTGAGATTATTTTAGTGGGTATTTTAAAAACTACATAAAAATATTTAAAAATACATGATTTTAAACTTCAATATTTTTCTCATAAGCTGACATGATTTTCAGGGAGCCATTTTTGCAAGTAGGTGACTAATTACAGCAAAATAAAAAGCATAGTGATGAACTTTCATAATTTGTTTAAAGTTTTATAGTAAAATAGTAAAAAAATATAATAAATAAATAACTATTGACATAGTATAAATAAAATATTTTTTCAACTAAGCACACGTGATGCCTTCTTCTTTCTTTAGTGCCTCTCCAACTAGTGAAGGTTGACAGTCAGCTTCGTATTATTCAGTCCTATTCCTGGCAGCATGGAATAGCTCTACAGCGCTTTTGATTCCCGTCCATTCGCGGATGTTCCTAAAGGATGCCTATTAAAAAAGTAATTTCTGAGAAATATTATTGAAAAATTGATATAACTAAAAAGAGTCTTTGAACTTATAATGATGCAAAGTAAGTTATCATACTAATTTCTGGATTAAAATCTATATTCATAAACGAATACAATACGTAAATAATTGTATGTATTTGATGAAATTTTTACATTTATGTCCTATTTTACTATGAATATTATTTATATTTATATCATGAATATGAATATTATAATATGAATTTTAAATTACTCTCGCAATGACCAATACCAAATCACAAAGTTACTTTTTTTTTCAGGATACTGGATGGCAAACTTGAGCAGAAGCAGATCGGCCTGATGGTAAGTGGTTACCTTCGCCCATGAACATCTACACAAGCAGATGTACTAGATGCGCTGCCAACCTAGAGGATACAGATGGAAAGGGAGGACAATGCAGTAGTCCGCTATCGGAACCACCAACATTTTGTGGGAAAAGGATGGGTGGAAAGGGGAAAACCTGGCTTACATGCCATCGGTAAACCGAACACATCATAAGATATTTGGCGGTCTGTCTTTTGACATGATAGTGGCTCGCGAGGCCAGACGGAGGGACGAACCCTCCTACCACCAAACTCTATCTTTATTTATTATTATTTCACTCTATTACTGTATACATTTAGACATAATGGAAATCCAAAAATTCCTTGAACAAAAACAGCTTTGAAATTTATTATAAGTATTTTTTTTGTCGTACCAGCAAATTTATACGGAACTCCGAAACGCTAATATTTTCTAGAAAATAGTAAGCAAAAGTTATTTTATCAACAAATTCTTAAGCTTACTAAACAGGGAGGTGGAAATAGAAATAGTTTGTTTCCATACAATACAAACTTTACACGTATGTACATTATTACAAGTAATACATTTTAAAAAAGTTTTAAAGTAATAATTCTCCTATAATTAAAAAAAAATCAGTAAAAATTATTTCATATATATATATATATATATATATATATATATACATATATATAATGAAATATAAAGTAATAATGAAATATAAGTAATTAAGAACGAAACCGGAAATCGGATTTTCATTTTTTTTTTTTATAAATATTATAAAAATCCGATTTCCAGAGAATTTATGTACGTACGTAAATTACCAAATATTGTCGTGTTACTATATAAAAATCATTAATAAATAGCAAACAATATCAAAAAGATTTAAATGCCAAGAAACATCACGTAAACATTTTATATCACATTAATCTATTAAATAGACATTTGTAAACTCGTAAAATTAAGGACTACATTAAAACGCTACTACCCAATACTTATATAAGAAACTTTTGAAATAAATTTATATTAATAGCAATAGTTAGTTGTAAATATTAAATTGGAGTGTTGCCAGTTCCAAAAGGCATATCGCCTTCTTGGCTGAGTTATATAATATAAACTAACGAACTAAACGCGAAAATAACTTTGCCTGTCTGTCACCTTTTCGCAAACCACTGAACTAAAAGTAAAATATTTGGCGAGACTGTAGCTTGCATTCTAGAAGCGAATAAATACAGGATGGTTAAAATTCACCTACTTGCTACATGCATGTAACAGCCCATAAGATATAATACTTGCAATATTTAAAAAGTACATTTTGTAGTTATAAAATAATTTGTTTTTTTTATTAACCCTTTCCACTCCAATGTCGAGTGTCACTCGACACTAAAAAATACCATACCAAAAGGGATTATAAAGATTAAAATTAAGAATTATAATATAGTATCATGTAATTATTCATAAAATAAAGTTTATTAAATAAGAAAAAATCGTTTTTTTTGCAAAATACACAAAAAACACTAAAAGTTAAAAAACGTAATTTTAGCATGGAGCTGGTGGAATAAAAACAAAAACAGCCTTGGAGTGGAAGGGGTTAAGATTATTTTATTGTAAAGAAAGATAGTGTTAAAGAAATGTACTAAAAGATAAAAAATAATAGATATTAGGCACTAGTCATTAACCATAAGGCACTAGTCATTGACCCACCCTCTTCATCAATCTAAAATCATACAAAGCAAAAGGGAACAGAAATTCGACGCGCCTCACTTATTATTTTTTAATTCATTATTATATTTATTTACTATAACAAATATTTTTACTATTCTTATGTGCTATTTTCTTTAGACCTTAGATCTTGATTCTTCTTTTGACGTGCGACGTTCTACTAGGTTTAATAAACCTTTTCTTTTTATACATATTTTGAGAAAGGTTAAAAAAATATGATGTTAAAATTTTTGTGGCAACGGCTTAACTCGGAATCTTGGATTTACAATAATATCGATGACACCCACAGTTTTTTACACAAATTTATTGTCATCCAAAAGAGTGTACCCGTTCAATTTCAAAATAATATCTCTATACTCTACTATACGAGTATAATATTTGTTTTGGATGCCTTTTCGGATCTTAAATTTGCTTTATAGAAATTACTATCGTTACTATAAAGTCAGTGAGGTACGTAACCCATACAATACTCGTAGTAGTAGTAGTAGTTCAGTGGCCCAAGCATAAATGTTTAGATAATTTATATTTTCTACACAACAATATATTATCAATATGTTGGTTAATGAAAACGTGGGATGAGAAAGTCAGTTTCTTCCTTCACGCACACCATGACTAAGATGTTTTACGTTGATTGATTTCCACCGTTTTTGCCATGGAAAACATATTATTTATATTATAATTTATTATATAAATTATAATATAAATAATATATATGTTTATAAATGATATAAATGATATCTATAAATGGAAATCCAGCTATCTGTGAAAATTATGTAAATTTAAAAGTTATCTGTCCCTCAACAAACATTATAGAGGGTTGCAGATACCCGATGGGGTTTAAACAACCCAAACTATACCACTAGCTTGAGATTCGATCTTGTCCAAACACAAATGCGCCATTTAAACAGTGTTCCTCGTAGTATTTTTGAACATAATGCAGGTTCCTTGGGGAGTGTTCTTAATGCTTCTCGCTTTAAGAAAGAAGGAATTTTCCGAAATTCCTGCGGGATCGGGAAAAACGGTGTACTGTTATATTTTTTTATAAGCATTAATTCCTATAATCTAATACTTTTTTAAAAGTCATTAACAAAATTAGAACGCTGAAGATTGAACTTGAATTTTAAATTTCAGGTTATAGTCACGCTGCGTTCAATTTTATACGTTTTAAGAAATATTTTCATTTTCTAAATGTGTGAGTATCACTTTAAACCTTCATCAAAAATATTGAATAAATAGCATTATCTCTTGCCAAACGATTGTTATGAATAATCTTTGGGTACCAAATTTGCTTGTAAAAATCTCTAAAAAGCTGGATATAAGAACGCGTGACTCAGAGCGCTTGGACGGTTTTCAAGAGGCACTGATTCGAGTCCCGCTGCGTTCAAATATTTATGCACTTACAAAAAATGTTTGCTGGCGTTCCCCGGTGTGTGATTACCACTTTAAACTACCAAAAGTAATCCTTTATATTAGACAATATATCATTACAAAACTGCCTAGGATCTAAATATTAATATAGGTATAATACAAGGAAGAATCTACAGATGCCAGTGTCTTTGATGTCAGACGATATCAAAAATGTCCTGCTCAGATTCTATTGATATGATCTCAATTCATGTTTCTTCATTTTTAAAAATTGCTAGTATAACTAAGCATGAAAATGGTGGGACGTAGCAAAATACGATTGCATCGGATATTTCAATACGGCTTATATAAGCTATAATGTTGAGTGTAAATATAGGAAAAATAATAGAATAATATCCCTGAACTTTCGTTTGACGTTTTCCTTTTCTAGTTTTCGTTGGTTTTCTTGAAGTCCCCAGTCAACTGTTTATCTTTCATTGGAGATGGATTAAATTACATACTCTGATAATCTATTATTTTGTGTTTTTTTGCTACCGACTAACACAAAATATTTTTATTTGTGTTTTATGTAATATTGTTTACGATAAATAACAACCAAACGTGATCTAATTTTGTTGGTAAAGATAGAATTTGCTAATTAAGATTACATTCTTTTCATTTTGTCTGAGTAGTTAGTACAGCATTATAACTTTTTATCACCAAACAAAGGGGCCATACTGTTATAAATACATCTATTTTAACCGAGTTTGTACAATATTATACACAAATGGCTAAAAATATTAAGCCACTGTTAAATGCCAAAACTATAAAAAGGCTACCGTTATGGGACACTGTACGACTGTAGACACGATTGATTGTGAGAGAGATTCCCTTCCGACTTAAAACGCAGTGTCTCGAATTTGGACGTAAAGCAGCGACCGGAGTGTCTTGACACTACGTTATCTCACTTCACAGCTATGAGAGATAAAGCATCCAACTGAAAGAAGAAACAAAAGTCAAAACTATAATTATTAATAATCTTAATTTGCCACAAATAAACAATAAGCATGGAAACATTTTAATAAGCAGCAAATTTTGTAGCTATTGTAAGCGACATAAAATATGGACGCCCTGTAAAATGATTACATATTAAATATAATAGTAGACTTTTTATGTCTACAATAAAAACAAAAGTCATATAAACTATACGGTTATAGCCCTAATAATTTAAATGGGTTTTACACAAAGGTTCAACATTTTACAATCCTGAAGCTGAGATTATATAGCAGTTAAATTTGCTTGTATCATAAAATAGTATTAGGCAATGGGTAAATGCAGATAATGTTACTGGTAAATCTCTTATTTATTACGTATTGCTAAATTGATTATATTACGGTTTATGTTATGCTAGAATAACACATGCGGTAACAACAAGGTATTTATTACTAATTATGGCTAAATACGTCAATATGATTGCAGAAGTAGTTATAATATAATAAAAAAGTTAATTATCTGATTTTACCAATATGCTTTTTTATTGGTAATAAGAATAAAGAGGAATAATAAGAAGGGTTTTGCATAATTGACGAAATTTTCCACTAATCTTTTTCACAGTTAAATCGATGTTTTTAAAAATATATATAATGATTTTTTTTCATATATTTTGAAATCTAACATCACTATAGCAAATGTTATTTAATCTCAATAAATGGATGCAACAAAATGCATCCACTTACACAATAAATAAATTTTGCAGTTTAAGCACTGCACGATGTACGAAGTTTTTGTACACGCATATGTGAATATTACTTAGAAATTATTCTTAGTTTTTTTTTAAATGTATTTATGATATCATCGTGAGGCAGATCGATAAAACTACACGTCATGATTCTGGATTGTAATTCCATTCCGAAAAATGTTTAGGTATATTTTTACAAAAAACTTGTAAAAATGATCAACGGTACATACGGTATTGTTTATGTAAATGTAAATATACCGATATATGATATCTATATATAAATACGTGAAGTAAAAAGTTTGGACCCCATTTTACGAAAATGACGCGGACGGAGGAGCATGAAACTTGGCACACTTGTAGTTTATATAGAGAAGGAGTGCAGAATGCAAACATTTTTTAAAATAATCCATAAAAAGTATTTTAAATTAATAAAATAAATGTTACAAACACACTACCATGGTTTGACATCCATGTTTATATAAAGTGACATATACATGGCTAAAGACAACGCGTTGTTAGCGCGTCAACAGGGACACTAGTCTAAATAAATCCGAGTTACGACACCATAGACTTCGTTGATAAAGAAGAAAGCACCTTATCGAGTAATAGGTACTGTAATAAACTGAGAACGACTATCAAAAACAGGGCTGAAGTAGTAACGAAGACTTAAGGAAAAAATCTTCTCGGAGCTTCTAGCCTATATAAAAGTAATACAGATTTTTTTCAACTTCACCAAACCTCCACAAAGCAGGGTAGGCAGAGGGAACCAGAGAACCTAGTGTTAAGACACTCCGTTTTCTTTCAACATTTCCATTTCCCACTTTCTCAAATCAACGCCGCGTTTTGCCTTGTTACAACAGCGAGGAAACGAAAATAGTAAATATTATTTAACATTTTCATTACCTAGAGTGGGAATAAAACCCACAACCTGTCGAGTTAACAGTCGCACGCTTGGGCCACTGCGCCACAACAGATATTTTCACAACATATTAGCTTATCTAAGGCGAAAGGCAACAGAGCCTTTTTTATAATAAATTATTTATTATTAATACATACGGAATAAATTATCCAAAATAAAATTAAATTATTCACGAATGTACCATATTACATAACAACATCTAAATACTTATGAAGGTAGGTTAAACAAATTTTGAAGGTATGACGTGAATAGCATACATTAAGTTTATTACATTCCCTCATAAGTAGCCTTTTAGGTCAACATCAAAGGTATCGGCATCTGAAAGAACCTTTAATTATAGTGACGTATACGTTTAAGGTCTTTCAATGTAAATACGGCTAAGAAATAAAAATATACTTTATTAACGTTTCATTTAACTAAGCAATTTAATCATCTAATTATTAATAATTTTTAAGATTTTATTCTTATTATGATGGCAACAAAGTGGGATTTGTTTCAATTTATTAATTATAATTCTTACCTTTCTTTGTTTTTCCCTACCTATGTAATCGTATTTTCCCGCCATTTATAGGGCTTTTGACATAAGAGATGATGGCTATATGATTTTCGCATAATCAGTTGTTCGATACAACTTCTTTTTTAATTTTTATTTGCTATCTAAAATGTGTTGTCATAGTTAATTCTGAGTAAATAGTTTTGATTTATTAAAATGTAATTGGTGTTTTACTTTTTTTATTATTTGTTATTTTCTTATTCAGTCTTTTCAAGGTATCATTGCCATTAATAAAAAATTGTAAACCATTGTCGAATATAAAAAAAAAATAGTCCGCGCTGAGTTTCTTGCGCCGGCTCTTCTCAGGTCTGAGGCATTAAAATTTAGTGAACCGGTGGTAAATTGACGTTCAAAAAATGAAGCTTGTAACTTCTTATTTTGAATAAAATTATTTGACTTGACTTTGTTGACTTATTATTTCCTCTATCAATAAATTATAAGTTTTGCTTAGCTCCATAATTATTTCTAACTTGTAAAAACTAATTATATAATATATTTTATAAAATAATTTGGTAACTATATGAAATGTTATTTTTTAATATTTTAAAATAATTGCATAAATAATATTTTTTTGTGCTGGTATAATACTCTGGCAGTTTATAGATTATAAAATTTAAAAAGGAAGGAAGGAAGAAAAAAACTGAGCTTGGCAGGACGGTGACGTGGAAGGACTTGGGGTTAATATACTTTAATACGTTCAAATTTATATTTTTACACAATATTCAGTAAATTTAATAGAAAAAGTGTAGGAGTTGGTGATTGAATAAGTGTACTCAACTAGGAATATTTATTTCTATGCAACATTTAATTTGTTGGTAAGTTTAACACGTTATTAATTTCTAATATATAAATTACAAGTAATAGTTAATACGTATTATTAAGTGATAAAAAGAATTTGAAATTATATAATTCTTTATAAAGGGATGTATAAAAATTAAATGTAAAAGTTAAAACATAGGAGCGCCATCTTTGAATGCTGTGCATGGGCATTTTTAGTTTAACTATTCTGAATGTTACAAAATATGCAGGAAATATGTGTATATGGAAAGTCTAACCCACTAGTACTAAATTGTTAATAATTTAGCTAAATTAGATGATGTTTATATGTTATTATTTCTTTTATCATATGTTAGCAACATAATATCTGATAAATTTAATTAAAAAAATAAAAATCATATTTACTCTAAAACTTATAAACAGGATCGAAACTCGTCATATAAAACTGCATTGCGTGTTTTTTGCATAAAAGTTAGAAAGAAGAGATGTGTGCAACGAGTCAGGGTCAATATTTTACTCGGAGGGCTTTCACAAAACGGATCACCATAGTTATTTGTAAGAATTTAAAATTATTTCGTTCCCATATTATAGTAGTAAATATTACACAACCTTATGTTGTTATGCTTGATTCGTAAACTAATTATTTTGTTCTGGTTCGATTTCTATAATAAGTCACTTCACTCTTTATTTTACATCTGAGGGTAGTCAAGTCAGAGAATCCGCACCACTTTGCATCCCACAATGTTAAACTTCAATTAAATGTATAATTTGCTATAATTTAACTTAACTGAATATTTTGCTTGTATAACCTGCCTCTCTATTACTTGATAGTTAATGGTATCAGAGTATTCATAAATGTAGAGACCAAATATTATAGCGAGTTCAAGCTCGGATGCTTAGAATCTCATAGAAAATTTACATGCACACCTGCCAAATCTCGTAGGTCGTTATTCTTGGAGTATATAAGTCATATTTAATGATTTTATGAACAAAGATGACTTTTACTCAACATTATATAAAATACAATATATTCGTTCTTAAACATAAATATGATGTAGACGTTATGTACTATCAATAACTTATTAGGTATAAAGCAGGCTTTGAAAATTACATTGTAGATCCGGAGTTATAACACATCAAAGAGCCAAAGCTAGTCTCCGAGTAATTGCATTTAAATGCTTCTAATTTTCGCTAATGTAGATAATAACTAGTCAATCAAATCCTCAAGTTTATTATTTCTGTAATATCAAGGTTTCTCCAAATAGTAATTATTTACTAATTTTGATTGGGACGCCATCTTAATTCTGTGTAACAAGCACGGTCTTGATGTACATCGATTACGTTCCCGGGGAATTTGAATGTCCCAGAACATGGGATAACAAATGTAGGTGATTGTCTGTTTATTCAGTTTTGACCAGAGAGAATGGAAATTGAAGAATGATAAGATGACAATCGTTACACGATGCTGTGGGTACCTGACTTCAAATGCGTTGGTGTGAATTTTATCTCTGATTGACGGAATAATTCAATCTAAAATATTTTCATTTTCTTCCTATGGTAATCATTGGTGTTAGGTTGCGTCGCACAGCAAGCAATATCTTGATATTGGGCTGAAAGTACGGAACTAAATGTCTTAATACAAAGTTCCAAATACTGTTGAATTATTATGATATACTAAAGGTTCTTGAAGAAAGGAGAAGGAGATATAAGACAACTAACACTACTAACTAATTTGCTTAAGTCGAGTCAAATTACTAACTTGAAGGAAAACGTCCTACGAGTAATATTGTCGAAGATAAAAAAGTCAAGTAATAAGATAATAGCAAAAAAGAAAAGAAAAACTTATTCTCGGTATTTTATTTTACTGTTCTACTTTAATAAAACATTCTATGATTATGAACAATGTAGTAAGTCACTGAATAATTTATATATTATAAATATAAGTAAATTAGAATGCCATTACAATTTATCCTAACGTTAATTCTATTTTTTTATTCTAAGTGTAAATTGCGCGAATAATTTTTAACACGTACTTATAAGACACGTCGTCAATCTGTTACTTTTCTTAGAAAATTTACATTTATATCATATAAAAAAATTGAAAAATTTAAATTATTATAATATAAAATTATATATATTCATTGGTAATTTTTTTCGCAAAATATAGTTCAGAAATGATAATGGAAGAAAGAAAGTGAAATTCCTATAAATGGTCTAATGGACTCTTTGCAAAATAAAATATATACGTGAACTATTATTTTACACAACGAAAATCTATCTATTTATATAATATTAAAACACGTAGATTGCATCGTCATAACAAATGCGTTTTTACGCGAACTGAATTACATTTAACAGTGGCTTAAGGAAATCGGGAATGTTGAACAATGTCTTGCTTGCAGCTTAATTTACATCACTGCCATAAAATTTGCTGTCGATTATATGAGTTGATTATTTTTGTTTGGTGGTAGGAGTTCGTCCTCCGTCCTGGCTCGCGACCACTATCATGTCAAAGACGAACCGCCAAATATCTTATGATGTGTTCCGGTTCGATGGCATGTAAGCCAGGTTTTTCCATTCCCACCCATCCTTTCCCAAAATGTGGTGGTTCCGAGAACGGAATACTACATTGTCCTCCTCTTCCATCTGTACATCCTCTAGGTTGGCAACGCATCTACAACATCTCTGGTGTTGTAGATGTTCATAGGCGAAGGCCATCCACTTACCATCAGGTGGTCCTTCTGCTCGTTTGCCATCCGTTATCCATAAAAAAAAAAAAAAAAAAAAAAGCCAGGAACACAATCTTTACGTTTTCATAGTTAGAATATTTGCGATATTAAAAGATTTTTTTTACCTTTTCAGTATTTATTCTTATCAAATTGTTAATAACGACGCAAAGTTAAAAGCAAGTTTATTCTGTTGTAATAAGAATTGTGAGAGAAAATATTTTATTACACTAATACCTTTGAGAAAAAAAATGTTTTTAATAGTAATTAAGTGTAAACTTAACCGTACTTTAAGCTCAATTAGTTTTTACTCAAGCTCCTATTTCGATAACAAGTTGTTAAAATTAATAAGTTGTTGACAGTTACGCAGAGTCAAATTTAATCTATCAGACCCAAGATATTAAACTTTATGCATAATGTTTTGGTCAATTCATATTTTCTTTTAATGCAATAAATAATTCACAAAAAGTAATGAAACTATATGATGTTTTGATACGAAATTTTATTGCAAATTATAATATATATTTGTTTGGAATTGTCTATAATGAGATATGAAGCCGTATTGAAATTATCAGTTCAATTTGTTCACCCGAAAACAAATAAATTAATATAAGCTGTATAATTCCATTTCATTTACCATTATCGCTTCCAGAATTCCTGCACTATTTGTTAAGGCTCGGATAACCAATCAAATTTGCATAATCGAGTGCCTTTTAGAAATTTCGTTCTGAAATTGTGAGATTTGAGTATTTTGCTTGATTGAGGATAATAAGCTATATTACGTACATTGAATTAAAGATTCTGATTTCCTTTTATATTAACATTACTCACTGAAGAAAAAAAACAAAGTTATTTTTTACTACTGTTTGCGTAATGGAAATGGAACACAACAGAATGTCCCCTTCATGAAAACAATCAATAATGCGTTTGTGTATATGCATATTTTTGCTCTCCCGGTTCATTATTGTCATGCTTTCTTCTAAATGAGTATTACTCTTTATTAAAATTATATAAGCATTGAGGGCGCATCACTCATAATGCCTCCCGATACCGTAATGAAATAATATCATATTCCTAGTGCAGAAATTTATTCCAATGTGATGATAGACGCTGAGTATAAATTAAATATATTTTTAAAACGGGAATCACACCTCATTTAAATTTGTTAAAATATACTGTCTACTGTATATATAGCTGTTTTAACTGATTTAATGACTCGACGCGTTTATGAATTGTTTGAAAATATAAGTCATATTTATGTTAGCTTATTTTCTTCTCTACTCTCTGCCGTTTGAGGTATAATGTCTGTTACATTGCAAAGAAAGATTTAACCCAGCATTTACTGCATCGCAACCAGCAAAACAAAATAAATATATCTGAATAATTTCCTTCATCACCAGTACGTACCGTATAAATAAATATATACACATATATAACTGATGCCTACATATATAACTTTTGGGGGCTGTCGTGGCGCATTGGGATAATGTCTGACTGTGGACGCGGTTGGATGTGGGTTCGATTTCCACTTGTAATCACAATTCTATTTACTTCCGCCATGCGACACGCAATGGTTCTAATTCGGGCGGAAAGCAGAGAACTGAGTCTCTCTGCCTACCTTGCTAAGGGAGAAAAATGTAAAACCCATATAACATTCCCCAAGTGGGAATCGAGCTTTTTGCTTATTATAATTATCATCGTACTGAGTCAAACAACCCTAATGGTAAAAAATATTATCATGTTACAATAATATTTTATTTACTGCATATATAAAGATAAAGTTTATTTACATTGCAGTATTACTCCATGTATGTCGTGCATTGGCATCTTTAACTTTGTAAATATACAACTGTAGATAAGCTAACATTTCTGTGTTTCCTCTCGTTACTCAGCACATAGCCGCGGGCAAAACCTGAATTAAAGTGACTTGATATACTTACTTGAAGTTACAAGGAATATTGCGACGTTTGCAACCCGACTTGATGAAATTTCTTCAATATTTTCTACTTAATTTTTTTACAGTAAATATAAACATTGTTTTAATATTATGTTTTGTTATTTACAAAAAAGTATGTTAGTCTAATTAATTTTTATTTATTAAAAATGTATTTCACAAAAAACAAGAATTTACGAATATATTTGTAAAATTTTGTAACATGGTTTCCGGGAAAAAGTAAAAGTTTTTTAAAATTAGATATAAGACTAACACTAGTAAGTATAAATAAACTCTAAGCTTTTTTATATATTTTTTTATATTTATGATTGTATATGTAAGGAATGGGCAACAAAACCAATTTGCACTTTGGAATGCCTCAGTACATTTCTGAAGTTAATACAACATTATTTTAGTATTATTTGAAAATGTAACTTGAATTTTACAGTAAAATTTGAAGCACGAATAAATATGTAAAGGAATAAATTGAATATTTGATACAATTTCTCTTGTCCGAAAATATTTCAAAAACGTGAATACAAGTGAATGATACCCGGGTCGTCTGAAGAAACTCGGTCAAGCATGCGTTTGTCTTATTCAGGTGCTTATTTATTTACGAAGGTTTCTGAGATAACGCTTTATAGAAGCTCAGTTTCATCTCTGAGTAGTATGATGATATTTGATGTATTAATATTTATAAAGTAAACATTTTAGGCAAAATCCTACGTAACATTTAGCTCAAAAATGATAAAATAAACCAAACTATATTCATTTATCTCATAATTTCAAAATATTTAGATAATTATTTAGTTTAGAACATATACTGGAAGGAACACCTTAAAAATTATTTACTCGTTATCCTAGTCGTCTTGGTAAGGACATCAGGTTCATGCTATGAATATATTATATTGTGATTGGATTCGAGCACAAGTGCTCCGCCAAATTGGGTAACAAGAAGTGTGCCAATGTAGAATTGCATTTTTGTTATATTGATAGATAGAAATTGGCAAGTAAAAGGCAATGGGCAGGGCCCGTCGCTCGTAGACGACGACGTGAACATATGTCGAGTAAAGGTTCTTGAGTGGCGACCACGAACCGTAAGGAGTAACGCTGAACAGTCTCCTACTATATGAACCTCATTAAAATTACGGGATAACGATGGATGAAAGAGGCAAGTACGTCTACTTGCCTCTACATTCTACATTACGTTCTATGTTCAGCAGTAGACTTCTTCCGGCTGATGATGATGATGATGATAACAAGTAGGTATAAAAAAAGTTAAATAAAGCATGTTAAAAATATACTAGTGCTTTGAACTTTTATACGATACTTCCGACTTGTGGTATAGCAGCTATAATATTTCTATAAAACGATAACATGTTATTGTTACTATATTATTATAGAATAAATAAATACTGTAAAGAATATAAGTTACATACCATATTGTATGTAACTTCTTAATTTAATATTATTTTAAATTATGGAACACTGCATAATTCTAAAGTTTATTAAATTTCACCCATAAATAAAGATTAATTAACTAACTGACAAAGCACTATCAGTGGCAATCAGTAGGTACGAGTAGTGCGGCGAAAATCGAATCACCGTAGTGAATATTTATGGTTTTTATGCAAATATTTGTGCTAGCAAAAGCAAGCATATTGCAACATTTCAATACATTAGAACAGAGTCACATATTATTGCGTATCATCTACTTGGAATCCAAAGTAAAGCTTAGGTGCTTAGGAGTTTACAGATCACAGTCATCAGCACGAACCGCCAAGGTATTCCAGATAGAAACAGCCTGATGGAAGAAGTTGTAAGTTTTCCTTTCCCCACTCATTTCCTTCAGTCGTGGTGTTCTGATAGCGGACTACTGGTTACTATCCTCCCCTTCAGCCTTGCTATAACGGTCTGCCAACATCTATGGTGGTGTAGATATTCATGGGCGAAGCGGTACCACCCTACCATCAGGCGGTCCTTCTGCTCGTTTGGCCATCCTGGTTATCCATAATAAACACATGAAGACTAAAAATGTGTTTATTGCCCTTTTATTTTATTTCAACAAATTGTGTAAATATATAAAGCTCTGAACATAGTAAGTTGTACACCATAAACCCTGAGATGTACGGCTATCTTACAACATGTGGAAAATATTTCAACCAGAAAATAAACACAAATGTTAAGCAAATCTCAGTTACAATGGTTGTATAAAAAGTTTTTTTCAGAAAATAGTTTTCGTTACGAATTTTGTACCTGATATAAATCCTCTAGTCAAAAGGGGTATAAGTCCAAATACTAAACGTGTAAAAAGACACAAAAAAATAAAATATACTTTACAGCCACGCTTACCGTAAGAGCCAGCTAATCAGAGAGAACCTTAGAAGTGACAAGAAGACACTCTGTTAGCCATTTTCCGCCCAATTCGAGACATTGCGTGTTGAGTGGCGGAACCCAACGATACGATTTGCCTTACTTACTAGTGTCCCCGTTGACGCGTTAACAACGCGTTGACTTGAGTAATGTAAATATCAAACCATGGTATATGGTGTGTAATACTTTTCTTATTAATTTAATATAATTTTTAAGCATTGTTTAAAAAAATATAAGCATTCCCCACTCCTTCTCTATGTTAACTATGAGTGTGCCAAGTTTCATGCGTCCTCGTAATTTTCGTAGAAAGGGGTACAAAGTTTTTGCTTCACGTATTTACATATAGATATAAATTTTCACATAATGGTATATTTAGTAGATATTCATTGTCATTAGAGGAGGAGTTATCGTTTTCAAAGTACAATTTTGGGCCACTGTTATCATCAGAATAATTATTAGCCTCAATATTCTCTGCTTAGCACTTTTGTATACTTAGTATGGAAGTTATAATAGCTTTGAATGGGAAGAGCAACCTTAGCTGAAGTTCACGAAGCGTGAAAGGACGGCTGTCTGCAACCGGATAATTTACGGAACATTTTTTGCTAATAAAAAATTAATGATAGCAATTTCATAATACTTCATTTTACCTATTTTCTAACAATTAATTTTTCTTTACAATATAATGCCCAGTTGTTCAAAGTTCATGATAATTATATTTTTGATAGATTACCCCACAGCTATTTAGCCAACCAATCAAACTTAACAAAACTTTTCATCTAACAAAAACTAGCTAACAAAGAACGGTTGAATGATTTGACTTGTAATCTAAAAGGATGGAAACGCAATCAAATCCCGTTATATTCAAATATTTCTACAGAAGTTCAATATTTGTACTGCGAACCAAACAACGTTTGTAAATGTCAATGTTATTTAGAATATAATATCTTTTTCCGCAAAACGAACATTTTTCTTGTAATATTTTGGTTTGACAATGAACAGCGTTGAATTCTATATATTTAGTTTTAAAGATACTGCGGAAGATTTTAATTTACGGAAAAATATCGAGTAGATTTCTCAATGTTAAGTTTGTTGCCTGCTCTGCTATATGAGAGAGAAGCGTCAAGCTAAAGAAATATATAAAAGCTATATAAAAGATATATTCTATGAGCAATAAAGCTTTTTAAAAATCTTTCTGCAAGGTGTTAACAACACATGTAGTAATATACGTATAGAAATTTTGTTATTTGAACTTAAGCTTAGTTGACTCTAGTCGCTTTGCTTGTACGTGCTATCTAATAAAGAGATACCTTATACGCATACGACTAAGAAATACACGGTTTGTCATTCCACATGATCAGTTTACACTTTACTTTGTTGTGAACTGTGATTTTTCAAAGTAACACATTTTTTTGCGATAATATACAATGAAATAGGGGTTTAGTCAAAAAACAACATGTAGAAAATATAAAAAAAATCTTCTTAAACAAATAATGTAATAATTTTAAAATTTGTCTATTACAAAATATTCTATATGCCTATGTAAAACGCTTGCGTTACTGAGCAAGTGAAAGACAACATATAGGTAAAATTACTGGCCATAAAAAGCCTAAATTTGTCGTATAAGCTCCTTGGAAAATGTAGAAGTGAGCACTAAGAGAACGTTTCTCGTAATTCCTACGAAAATAGGAAAAATAAAATTTTAAGTTTAACAGTCAGCGCAACATAAGTCCCGGGACAGCTAGTAGCTAATATTCTAGCATTACCGAGTATATCAAATACATACGGTAATAAAATATGGTGTGTACGAAATTTTTGACGAAGTTAAGATATAAATTTATTCTCTATCTTTTTAAACTTTACTACACGAAGATATTATTTTATACACATTGTAACAAACTTTACCTTATTTAAAATGAAGAATAATGAAGTAGTCGCTAAAGTCACAGCTTGTTCATAATATTAATGTGAAAACTTCGGTAATTATATTTAATAAGCCGTAAATTGTTAGAAGTATCCGATAATAGGACTCTGAGCGCTATTTGATTAAGAACAAATTGTTTTATTACATAAATTTTATAGGTGAGCATTAAGTTAGTAATATTAGTAATTTTTTTTTATTTTTTTTTATTGATAACGGACGGCAAACGAGCAGAAGGACCACCTGATGGTAAGTGGTTACCTTCGCCCATAGACATTTACAACACCAGAGATGTTGTAGATGCGTTGCCAACCTAGAGGATACTGATGGAAGGGGGGACAATGTAGTAGTCCACTATCAGAACCACCACATTTTGGGGAAAGGATGGGTGGGAAAGGGGAAAATCTGTCTTACATGCCATCGAACCGGAACACATCATTAGATATTTGGCCGTTCGTCTTTGACATGATAGTGGTCGCGAGCCAGTCGGAGGACGAACCTCCTACCACCTAACAAAAGTTAGTTAGTTGGTTTTGTGTGATTAAATATGTTTTCGTCTCACAAATATGACTTGATTCATAACAGTGTTTCTTCTTATACTTTACATAATTCTTGGAAATATTTTTAGAACATATTAGAGAGATTAGTTATATTAAAAGTCGTAGCCGTAATTTACTAGAGTAGTGTAACGTTTAGTTTACTTATGTAATCTTAAGTCGCAATAAAACGCGGTGTTTAGTTCCGCCATTCAACTATAGCAATATCTTGCATTCGTAAGGAAAGCATAGATCGCAATGTCTTGACACTAGGTTCTCTCTCTGTCTACCCGATTATGCGAGAAAAAACGTAAGGCTGAAGAAATGTAATATGATAGCTATTAAGCTTCCTTAGTGTAAGATGCAAAAATATTTTCAATGTGGAGCTATATATTTTTATTTATCTATCACGCATAGAAAGTGATGATGCTACTTTTAGGAATAACGATCCCTCCCGTGATTGCTTGGGTTTCAATCTACCTTATAACTGTTTTTCCTTATCCCAAAGAAAACATATTTACCTGAGTAGAAAGTAACCTATAACCATTTTAATATATTTACTCAAACATATCTAATAATAATAAGTTAATAGAAAATCGTCCAGTAATTTTAACGTCACATACATATTTTTTATCATGCTCTAACTTTTTACAAAAAAAAATATATTTATGATAGGGAATATGTAAATTTTATCAAACTAGTAAAAAAATAATAAAAAGGACATACATATAGACAATAATAATTAAAATTTTTCCCAAAAGAAAAGAAACCGACTCTAAATAAAATACATTAAAAAGTAATATTTTTACGAATAACTCAAAATCTGCTCGTGAGATCTTAACTAGATCTAAATGGGACCACATCAAAAGCACTAGCTGTCATATAAAATGAGCATCATCAAAATCGGTTTCTAGTCCCACTCAAGCGTAATACCGGTAACACAAAAAAATACAGTCAATTTGAGAACCGTATTTTCAAGAATTTTTAAATTATTATCTATTACAATATTATATTTTGGTATTACATAAATTAAAATAATAATATGCAAGACGCATGCAGTACGTGCATTATCAGCATGCTTAGGATTATGTGACTATATTCCTTCGACGCTCAGATACCGCAAAGATTATCCAGATTGGTAGCGCAGCATAAACAGTGTAACACTGCAGGCAGCTATAGGTACGTAAATCATATATGTAAATGACTATATTAATAATATAAGAGTAATTCTTTTTAAATGTCTGAACATATGTATCTATTACTGAAAAATATTTTTTGTTTTTCATGTAAGAACTTTAAATTCAAATTCTACTGTTTGTATTTTCTTATATATATAAAATAGTTTAACATTTCCCTAATTATATTTCAATTTCACATTCTATGTGAAATGATTAAATGTCAGTTTGATAACAAAAACTGTCCATCTCAATCTTATTATCACACTTTTTGTATAATAAAATCTTCTACTAAACAAAAAATAACTAAAAATTGATCATAATATTTTATTTTCCAAGTAATCATATATATTTTAAGTACTGATATCTTATGAATATCCATTAAAGGGTTTGAGTATATACAAAGTGAAATATTTACCCATTTCCATTACCTCAAAGCTTCGGCTAACAATTCGTCGGAGCTAGCTTTTAGAAATTGCAAAATAAGGTACGGTTTATAGTGAATATTATCTGCCTAAAGACGGGTGTATCATTTTTAACACTGATAATTGTATCTGTTTCTTTTTGTATCCTGCACACTCCGATTTAAGAAAATTTAACAGTATTTGAATAAGTAAAAGCGGCTTGCGTACCGCATCGTAACACGGCTAAGTAAATGATAAATATGGAACAGAGTGCCAGTGTTATAATAGAATTTTTCAATATATATATTACTAGCTTTCCGCCCGCGGCTTCGCCCGCGTGGAGTTATGTTATATCGCACGACATGGCAAGGAGTTGCCGATAGTCTTTCCCAAGGTCTAGACTATTTGTCAAAATTGGTTAAGTGGTTTAATTGTGAAAGTTGTAAACAGTTGAACAATCTTACATGATTTTATGTTTGACAATAAGGATCTTCCATACAAACTTTCATCCCCTATTTCAATCCCTTTTACCATTTTTTTTGCTATAAAAAGTATCCTATGTCCTTTCCCAAGTTCAGTTCTATCTTCATACTGAATTTCATCAAAATCGGTTCAGTGGTTTAGGCGTGAAAGCGTAACAGACAGACAGACAGAGTTACTTTCGCATTTATAATATTAGTAAGGATTAAATTTACTAAAGTATAACGTCTTAATTTTTATACAATAATAAAAATGAAGAAATAGCTAATCTAAATTAATAACTCATACATACTCGTACAAATATTCTTGTTTTTAATGTGGGATAATTGATCTAAAGCATTGAATTGGTCAAATTTATTAAAGTGTATTGGTTCTAGAACGGTTGTAGTAGATTGTTAACTTACAATGGGTGTGCCATTTGACGATATTTGTATGCGCCATTCAATTTCCTTGTGTAAAGATATTGAATCAGTTACGTTAACAGGAATCCGTCTGATAAGATAAGTAAAGTTATTTGGTGCAATGAGTCTTCAGACTTATAAGCGCTTAATATTTATTAAATATGTGTAATGTCTTAAAAATTAGTTGTTTTAACTAAAAAAATATAATCTATTTATATCATTTTTAATGTTTTGGAATAATTTATAGTGATAAATCTTTGCTTTATTTTTTTTCTACCGATACATGGATACACTTGTCATTATTACTAAATTATTGCACGAAAATTTCAAAATACATATAACACTTATGTTAGATATTAATTTACAATTATACTATAAGCTTGTAATAACTAGGTAATATTTTTTTTATTACGGTAATACAAGATAGTTTCAATTTCTTATTCTATTTCCAATAAAAATTATAATAATATTGACGTATTATATAGGTATCACTATGGACAACTATCAGACAAACGGTCAATATAGATTTCTGGTTGTTCTCGTACTTGAATGTGTTCAATGCGCTCGTGTCACGACGCCAGACAGTAGGGAAATTACAACATTATTGGCGTAAGCTCGTTCTATATGTACGAGTATATATATTTACGACATTTTATGTACTAGTATTTATTTGTATAAACTCTATTTTTATATCAATATTCTATATTTTCAGACAGATGTAGGGAAAGGTCATAGTCTCCGTTCTTTTATTCTGTGCTGAAAACACATACAAAATGAATTTAAAAACATGTTCATTGTTTAATCTTAGTAATACTTTATGTATTCATTTATTTTTTATGTGCTATTTATGTATTTTTTTAATTATTTTCTTTATGTAAGCTTTTTTTTTTTAATTTGCGCTGTACGAAACTGTACAGTTTCGTTTCGATTTTTTTTATAATCAGTTAATAAGCATGGCAACTTAATCTATAAGTGATTATGATTATTGTAATATTGTATATAGCGCTAAGTTCATTTTAGTAAAATATAAAATAATATATGCCATCACTGCACTTCCAAAAACATAATCACATAAAATTTTAACTATATTATTATTCGCTGTGTTATCATCGTCAACGAAATATCGTCGCGCGCTCAATCCCTGACAAGAGAAAGTGAAATAAGGACATTTGTATTCAGCAAATATAACGACTTTAATCGTAGTACCTCCAGTTTATTGCTGTCACGAAATGCTGCATGAATAAGTGTACCCACGTCAGATTTCTGGATATAAAAATGAAACCACTATGTAAATGTAAAACCAAACTATTATGACTTTATCTCTCAGAATAGACTATGCCAAAATAGCTTACGCCAAACAAAGAAATTTTTAAAATTTATTTTTGGTCCCATACTATTTATAATATTAAGAATACCGGTCGAACGCGAGTTGAACTCGCGCACCGAGAGTTGCTATCAATATGTGTAAACATTTCGTTCATCACGGAATCAAGTTCCAAATATTTTCTTATACTTTCTAATTATATTGTTTCCCCAGAATTTGCTCCAACGAAAAGATAAACTGTATAAGAAAATTAAGTTAACTTGTCTGTTGGTAAACTGTTGTCCCCCATTCATTGATATATATATGAAGGTTAGTTTACAAAGTTCAAATAAATTTATAATTGCTGAATAAATATTTTCAGAGTGGTAACCGCAAGTGTACAGTTTACGAATTTTTCCATTATTTGAACTACATGGCATTGTATCTTTCATGATTTTAGATAAATAACAATAAAAAGTAAAAGTCTGGCAACTCATAAAAGTAGACAAACTTAGTTTTGCGGTGTTTGCACTTTGTGTAAGCTACAAATATGGGTTTGTAATATTTTATTACTGTGATGTAACTTTAATTTACTAAGTGACGGAGTTTAATTATTCACTTTTTGCCAATTTTTTTGATTCTAGGTCAACGGGCAATAGTCCTATAGGTTCCAATTACGCAATTAACCTCAAAATATGCTTTAAATACAAATTATAACGGCTGCATCTTTTGAATAATTTGACTTGAAGAGAAATATTTCATTTTTCTCTACTCCAAGAGACAGCACATCTGAAGATTTGATATAAATAAATCTCCATGTAATCCTGAGAAAAACTAGTCTAGACATACGGACGGACGGACTTCAAAATAATCTAACTAGTGCTCCGATTTTTTTTTACCCTAAAAAATATTTTTATAAATTTCAATCCTATAAATAAAAACTATACATCGAAATTAGACTCATTTAGCTTTTAAATTAAACCAAATTGTATCTTTTTTTCTCTTTAACTAATTCTAATTACTTCTATTTGACAATTCTCAAAGCTACGCTCGAAATTCGTCCAGAAAAAATCACTTACCGAATTTAAAGAAAGCCTGAAAAGTAAAAACTCCTTTGACGCTTTTGGTTTGGCATTAAGCGATTTGAGTAAAAGTTTATTCATTTAAATAAGGCTCACTGCTGGGCTGTAATTCAGGGAGTCCTGTGTGTAAAAGAATATTTTGTGGTAAAGAGAAAATCACTGCATTCAAATTCTTATTAGGTCACTCTAATTTATTTCTATTTCCGTGAGGAACAAGCTTCTCAAAAAAATATTATATATATATATATATATATATATATAGAGAGAGAGAGAGAGAGAGAAGCTGAGAGGAAATAATGAGGAATATTACAGTGAATAAAACTATCTAATACTACTATTTATATTATCTTCAAGTTATGCTCTTATGCTCTTGCAATAATCGCATCTTACTCGTTCGAACAAAAAAAAAGTTTAAATTAATTTTATTAACAAGATCTCTTACTATAATCCAGAAAAAAGGTATAAAATAATATTACAAATATCAAAATTTTAACTTAAAATGGATTCTAATTCTAATAAATTCATGGTTAAACACAGTTCATTCTACATGGTCGGAGCATGCACTCAAGATCCGTCCCGTTTGAAAGCTGACTTTAATGATGTCACGCCTAACATGTGTAACGCGTACCTTTCTTCTAGTCTACGCCCCGGAATACCAGTGCTTATACAGAATCATACATTCATATTAATCTGAATGCTGAGCAGTGCCAAGTTTCGTTGCTATAAATCCTCTTCAGTCTTATTTCAGCCTTATTCCGGTTCATGAATACCGTCGGCTTGATAGACGGCGATTTTATTCAGTAGAATATGAAAAATATAGATCCTATCCCCAACGTTTAGTATTTTAAAAGTTATTTTTTATGCTCAAGTCACTGCATTGCTTTTACTGATAAACGAATTTAATGATTTTTTTATTTGATAGCTAGTGATTTTATTTGAGGGAAGTCTGTTCTTTCTTTTTGTAATCATATATTATTGAGAGAAATAATAAAAAAGAAATATGATCTATTTTTGTATGTAAGTATATGTTTAATCAATTTTTAAATATTTTCCTACACGTTAAAATATTAAAACTCTCAAGAACATCCAAATTTTATATTTAACAGCATAATTTGATCAAAAGAATTCTTAAGTCAGCGATTTTATTTTCGTGCAATAATGGTTGGTTCGCTTCGCGGTTAAGAGATAGCAATTTGAGAGAAGGACTTTGGGGTAAATAATTTTATTGCATTAACGAAATACGGAAGTATATTTTACATTATTTTTAAATATATATATATATATATATATATATATATATATATATATATATATGAGTAGAGATATATAATATATATATATATATATATAGAGCATATGTTATATATATATATATATATATATATATAAGAGAGTTTATATAAACATATATTTAAAAATATTTTTAAATATATTTTTATAATTTATATACTTAGTGCTTTTTTTTATCTGTTCACTCAGTTTAACACTACAACATACTCGTATGTAAGTAGATATCCTCTTCATATTAATACAGTACTGAAGCAGTTTGCGCATTTTAACTTTACTATAGGTATGTCTAGAGGCTTAAGCGTGTAGTGTACACCTATTTATTTATTCTTCAATACTGAATATCACTGTTTACATTAAATATTCCGTTATCGCTTAATATCGTAATCGTAGTAGGTAGTACAATTTTGAATTAGTTCTGTCGATCTATAAATAACAAATTGGGAAAATCTTTCAAAGTTGTTCGAAACATCCTATGTTTTACCCAACTAATTCAGCCGAAATATAACACGCATTGAGGCTACGTGACTTGCTATTTTTGGTTTACCATCTAACAGGCTTCAGCTTCCACGTATTGTCTTAAACAACCAAGGCTGTTTACTTAAATTACTTATCATACATCTAAAACAAAGTAAAATTAATGTTCTGTACTAATGTATATGTTCAGAGATGTAACAAGACTAACTTCCTTCAAAAAAATTTTTATATTCACGAAAAATGCACATAAATAGGTTCCCCCACTACAAGCAGTGTTCGCAAGCCGAGGTTCGGCCTCGCAGGAGGCGCCCCTGTGACACTGCAGTTCTAAGTTGATGGTCCTCCTCCCGAGGAGGCCAAGCCAGGGTCAGAGCTCTTCAAGCTCGGCCCCCACAAAACCCGGTGACGCTGTCGAGGCCAATAGGGCTAACAGCATACTACACAGTTGAAAAAAAAAAAAAGCACATAAATACGTAAACTTCGATTGGATTCAGATTATCTCTACTTATATAAATATCTCTTCTTAGAAAAATTTGGCCGAGATTTTTATAAGTATTTCATTTAATTTTAAAACTAAATTATTGTTATAAAAAGAATAATAAACTCTCAAGCTAATATTCACTTGTTTGATAGAGGACACAAAATTACAAATTCTTCAAGTTCCTTTTAAGGTATTTTTATTGCAGTTAGTGACTTGACAAAAGTTTCACATTATCATTCAAGGAGCTTATGGTATGCGTGTACCGCTTAGTGGCTTTTCGATTGCCTTTTTGGAACGTTATTTTGTTTATACATGTAGTTACTTATTTAAAAGTAGTTTCAATAACCTATATATAAAATGAGTGTGTGTATGTGTATTCATATATTAAGTCAGATGTCATATGAATGATTTTGTAACATTTTTTTAAATATATTATATATCATAACTATTAGTATATGCTAAGAATGACTTCTTATGATGACCTGACAGTAAACTAGTAAATAAATTTTGAAAATATCATAAAGTTTTTAATAAAAACAGCAAATTTCTAGCTGAATAAGCACAATTTTGATATACAGATCGTAAAAAATAAAAGCTGAAAGTGAAAAAAGGGACTGCAAATGACGGCCGCTATCCATCATAGCCCTGATAATCCGAACGCTAAAATATCTTTAGAACCCTAAAAAATGGCGAAGAGTTTCGGCTAATGCTTTGATATAATAGGCAGTAAAATACGTTAAAATATTTATTTAATATTTATTTACCCGTACGTAAAATGCCTAAAAATTTCATTCGAAGAAGTCATTTTAGTTTTGACGATTTTGTCAAAAAACTTGGAAAAGACAAAAGTATCTTGGACTGCTCGTCTACTCACTTAAAATTCTTTTTCAGTTTTAGAATCAACTCTTGATTGGACTCTCGCGATGAATACGTATGAAAAACAATATAAAATGCCGGAGGATGTTGATATTTCGTTATCCAGGCCGGACATTTCTCATTACTCTAGAAGCATAAATCGTACCATACTAGTTAAACTCTTTGTGCCTAAAGATCATAATTTCACTTTTTAAGAAAGCCTATTTAACCTACTCTTTGATCCTAGCTCCTATCCTATCTATCCATCCCGACACACAAATTACATAATTCGTTTTAAATAAATGTTTTTGTCGTATAAGTAAGTACGTACTTCTACGTTGTGTATATAAAATAACTTTAATAAGAATTGATAAATAAATAAATATTTAAAATACAAAGATTTCTGTAATTATAAAAGCATAGTTATACAATAAAAGGGAACACAAAATGATTCGTCATTACTAAGTCTCAAAGAACTTCATTGCCCCACGTGAAGTGTGTGGTGTGATGTTTACAGTATAGTACAGGCGTAATAAAAACCTTTTGAACGTAACACAGTGTTATGGTTGTTTTGCCGTTTGCGCCACAAAATTTAGTACATTCCACGGAGCAACGATGTAACATCAGGCAATAGTTGCAAATTCATGCAGTTATGTAAGAGAGAGATAACGTATCTTAGCACTCAAGAGATATTTTTTATTACTTTAAAAATATATTTGAAAATTTGACATATATATACGTTAAATTTTTAAATCTATTTGTATAAGCTAACGTGGCACAATGTAGTGCAGTAAGTTTGAATGGTTGTGGGTTCGATTCTCTCTCGGGGAGATGATTATATTTAATTTTCCCTTCCCTTTTCCCCCTCAACAACCAATGTATCAAATTCGGGCAGGAAGTGGAGAACAAAATGTCATGACACTAGGTTATTTCTATTATTAAGAAAACTAAACCTAACTACACTAAACCAATAGTATTATTCAATAGACGTTTCGAAAATGGCGGCATTTAGCCACGTAGTATACATAAAAGAGATAGCATTTCTTACCTAGGAGCGACCTACCCTGCAAAAAAAGTGTAAAATATATGAAGAAAATTAGATAAACGGTATTCTGTTTACTGTAATAGTACACATTTGAACTAGTACTTATTCAGCTAAGAATAACAATTGATTTTTAAAACAGTAAGTACTTCACAATATAATATATACTAGGACATAACATATAATATATAATATATAATATATAATATATAATATATAATATATAATAGTCTGTGGGCGGGATATACTCAAAAATCTTACAGCGCTCTCCGCGTTCAGTACAATAACGCGTTCAGGGTGCTGTTGGGGCTACCTCGATGCTGCAGTGCCTCAGGGATGTTCGCTGAAGCGCGTGTTGACTGTTTTTACGCCCTCATGAGAAAAAGATGCGGGTCTCTGGTGCGTAGGGTACGGGGTAGTGTCAACAAAATCCTGAACATGATATCTAATAGACTAGATTGCATATACATGAATCATTGCTGTTCCGTTGCAAACGGGATGGTGCAGCGGTGATTCATGTGTATTGTAACATATATTTTAAAAAAAAAATGTAATAATAACTAACCTAGTCAGTAAGAAATTTTTGTTTACTAACCATAATGAGTCAATGTCACTTGAATAAAGAATTATTATTATTATTATCATTATAACCGTAAATGTAAAGAAAAGTTTTATAAAGAAGCTTTCCTCATTCCATACAAATATAGACTTTTGTTTCAAAAGCGTAATATGGCCACTGTAGCACCATGTTCATGTTCATATTTAATAACGCGCACCAGGTCTCCTAAGATATTCTAATTTAAGTCTTGTGGCATTGAGACTTGCTTTGACTGAATAGCTTACCTACTTAACTCACTATATTCTAGGCCAAGGACAGTTGGTTTTCATGTGGAAGCGTTCGTTTTGCATTTTTAATGTTTCAGTTTTACACACACTTGAATACTAGAGAAGATACGTTTTATCTCTCATGCCGAGAGTTTTAATTTAAAACAAAAAAAACATTTTTATATTATCTTTGTCAAATATGGTTTTTTATAACAATTTTTTTTATTAAAATTACTTATTTTTTATTTAATATATATTTAGGTATGTATGTATGTTGTAATTGCTAAGTTTTTTTTCTTATATACTCGTACACTAATTTATAAGGCGTTCCATTTATTTCATAAGATAAATGTACTAAATAATAAACTTTAAGAGATGGATTTCGCTTTTTACTAATATAGTAGAGATATAATTATAGCGAAGGAAATCTAAGTAATTAATTTTAATTTAAAATTAATAAATCTGGTCTACAAATCTTGTACTAATCCTATTAACTTAATTGATACTATCTTTATTCTCAATTTCTCAAACTCTGTAAAGACAAAAAATATTAAAAATCACATTTATCCAAAATCAATTAAAAGTGTATTCTTGTATATGTATGCTTATAAATATTAACTAAAATGGAACGATGGAACGGATATGTTAAAAGAGAACGGAGTGTCTAACATTAGGTTCTCAGGTCACCTCTGCCTATCGCATGGTAGGTAGGTAGGTACATACGAGTATAACTAGTTAAAGCTTCTTAAACTAGAAACAATTATTAGATACTCAATGTCTTGACAAACGTTACAAATAAAAAAAAACAAGAAATTATACGAAATCCTACCTTTAGTACGCCATTCACAGTGTTATTTGCAGATGGTGGAACAAACGTTCCGAAATCAGCCTGTAAGTACTTTATCTTGAAATCCGATATTTTCGTTATTCCTTGATTTGTTTTATCTTCGGCTTTCGTTATCTTCCAAAATGTACATATTACAATTTATTATTATTATTTATTTATTTCATGAATGATGTTGTGTCTTTTAACTACCTAACTACAAATATTCTTAAATATAATTATTTCATTAAAAAAAAGGCTAATAATGCTACAAACCCGCAAATTATTATAAAAAATTAAAGAACTATTTAAAAAAACATTCCCACTCGAGAGAATGAATGCTGACGTTCAGGTAAGACAAAGCGCTGCGTTGACTTCCACCATTCAAAAGGCAATGTCTCGAACTCGAGTGGAAAGAAGAGAACGCAGTGTCTTGACAATCTCACTCACAGTTTCTCTCTGTCTATCCGGCTTTACGGAATAAAGCGTGAAGTTAAATATTAAAATATTCTTTATTGCACATAAAAAAAAACACAGAACAACAACAAAGGTGGACTTATCTCTAGAGGATATCTCTTCCAGTGAACCTGTGAAAGTGGATGCATAACATGTATCGGGATTTAAATCTAGTGTAATTAAGTTTGAAAGAAAAGCAACAAAAATTAAATATATATATATATATATATATATAAGTGCTTAAAAAAACTTCGTGAGAACTCTGAAAGCCTCATATCTGCATCATTTGACGATACGTTAATGCGCGTGATGTGATTTCATTGCCACTGAACAATTTATACCTATTCTACCGCAACCGCAAACGCTATAGCGCCTCGTGGGAACAAAGGGAGGGATATTGCATTTAACACTGTATTACCGTTGTTACATTCACTTTCCACATACTCGTATATCAATTAAAAATTAAATTTTGGGAACTTTTTGTAAATTTAGATGCTTTGCAGTTTGTTTGGTACTTTATTTTTCATTGTCGACTTCTTCTCCTCCTATCTTTCTTCTGCCTTGTGTTTGCTTTACGTGTACTTCGTTCACTCTTATATTAAGAAAAAATAACAACAAACTTTTAAATGTTACAAAATATAATAAGTTTATTTTAACTATTGTCCCCGTTGTCATGGTGCTTTACCATTGCCCTGTAGAATTATGTATTACATATATTACACATGGATTATTTTAAAATATATTACCATTTTTGCATAACATTTTATCTATATATATATATATATATATATATATATATATATATATACTATATATCTTTATGCTATATATATATATATATATATATATATATATATATATATATATATATATATATTTTTATTTATTCATTATTAAAAAATACCTTAAAAAAACTCAACAAAATATTCTTACGACACGTAAATCGCAGCACGCATAATAAAACAAACAAACATTTGTATAACAGCAAATATGAGGCTAAATTCATTAATATAAGCAACATCAACGTTTCTTGCTCACCAGTCGTACATCATGGGAATCCCCGGGTACCAGGAACTGCTTTGTTACTGTGTTTGTGGAAAGCGATGTAAACAAGATATGTATGCTTATTCACATATATTGATTTGTTTTATCCTATTTTCTCGACTTGGGTACACGTATTATAATCTAGTAATATATCCGCGCAGCCGTAACCATAAGTCGACTTATATATCTATTTTTATAAAATATTAATAGGAATTAGGATAGCTGTTTGTTATATTTATAGTAAATAATTGACAAAATCAAAAAATATGCTTTAATTTTACATTTTTCAAAAATAACATGAAGAAATCAGAAGACCTTAAGCTTTTTTTAAAAAAGTTTTTTTTTAAGGCTTAAGATTTATGGATTTCATCTTTTCGTGTTTTTCTTCGAAAATTATACATTTTTTACATTTATCCCCATATACTCATCGCTTAATTCGCAACTGGTGCGAATATGAAACTCGGCGAATAGAAATCTCTTATAAATTAAAGTCTGTTTTGTATCTAACCTACCATATCACTAAATCTTTATCTATCCATTGGTTGGTAATTTTGTCCACTCAGGAAATTATTATGTTAAATTATTTTCATTTCTACGCACTTTGATAAGATAGGGAGGCATCGTTGGATTTCGCTGTAACACGCAATATATGTCTCGAATTTGGAAAATGGTAATATTTGACACTAGATTCTCTCTGGCTATTGTTGGCGTTAACAAACAAATTAGACGAATTCCGGTTTGGTATTTTATTCAATATCATCAATTATACCTTGCTCCTTCCAATCCTTATTACAATTAAAAGAAACATCCTGCCTCTCCGCTTTCCACCCCGTTCCAGCGCATCCGCAATTTTGTGGTAGGTGGTGATAGGAGGGGTTAGTCCCTCCGTCTGGCTCAAGAATACTATCGTAATAAATCTTATGATGTGTTCCGGTTCGATGGCATTTAAGCGGAGTTTTCCCCTTTCCCACTGCATCCTTTCCCCCAAAATGTGGTGGTTCGATAACGTACTACTCATTATCGTCCCCTTTCACATCAGTATCCTCTGGGTTGGCTTGGCACATCTACCACGGCATATCTGGTGGTATAGTGTTGATGGGCGAAGGAGTAACCACTTACTTACCATCAGGTGGTCCCTTCTGCTCGTTTGCCATCCGTTATCCATAAAAAAAAGAAAAAAAATAACCCTTATGCGCTAGGTATTGGCGGGAACCACAGATGAAAAACATGTAGTTATCATTGTAACAATAAGTCGCGTTAAATGCCCCAACAATGTAATAATATTTTAAAATAATATCAAATATAATCTTATTATATATAAATTATGCTAACAGTATCCTAAAAGACATGTAATATTTGAATCGGTGAGTGCAGAAACAACGTAAGTCACAAAAAATGCAAAAATTCATAATCGATTTAAACTTGCTTAAAAGGGAAAATTATACAAATTTTTCTCCCTTCTGCAAAATTTGTAAATCCGGACTTCTGTTTGTGACTGTTGTTTCTGCACTCACCGATTCATTTGTCATTGTCATATTTTACGTATCTATTTGCAATAAATAAAATTTGAGTAATATACAGAAGAAAAAGCATACAAACACATTGCACAACTGTGCAATATATATTACCTATATTTTTATGGGAAATTACAATTAATTTATTTAAAATTAATCTACGTATATAAAAGCATATTTATTTTGGAAGCGACCTTATCATATCAATCAGACGTTAGATCTTCTTTGAATAATTAAGCAACGTTTCACAGAACAAAGTTATTCAATTTACTCAATTACAGCTCTGATACTTTTAAGCCTCCTAATGAACTCAGTAATATTAAACTATAATTTAATAATACCAGAAGGAGCTTTGTGTCGCAAACACCTATAACGGTTGGTGGTTATTGGTTTATATTCTATAGATTCCATTCCGTTCTCTACTTTCCATCCAAACAAGATTGGGCGTAGTAAGTGACGTAAATCCACGCCGCACTTTTTTGAAGCCACAACCATCATGCTTACAGAACGCAAATTATATTACACGTTATTGACATATAAATTTTTAGTAATATTATATTCTTGGCCAGTATTTAGCATTACTAGAGAGGATCTACTAATAAACTATTCCCTTTGACAATCCCCAAGATGCTGTGTTTTGGCTGGGAATACCTAATAATTAATCGTAAATATTACTTGGGTATTGGTTATTATTATTTGCACCACAACAGTTTCACATTTAAAGTTTTAGTTTGAGTCTAAAGGTTAAGAGCAATGTTTTCTTTACGTTATTTTATTTACATCGTTAATTCGTAGCCTTTTCATAAAATATTCAGGCATAAATTGACTGGACCTGAGCGGTCGGATCTTTCAAGGCTTTAAATTTAAATAGTAAATTTACTCTCACTCATAAATACTGAGCATTAAAATTTTTACAGTAGTAAAAATATGCTACCCAAAGATCATGAAATGAAAAAAAATGTTTTTGCCAATTATACAGATTTTATTAAAAAAATAAATATTTGATTTTTAAGCTTAATTTTTAAGAAAAGCGAACTATTTTAATTTGTGCAATCCAGTAACAGATCGCCAACGACTTCCGATAAAAGCATTAATCTTACCATATCTAGGGATTATCCGCATTCCGCGTTCAAAAACACTGTGAAAGATTTATTAGCGTACATATAAAAATGCGAACAGATTGAGAGAAACGAATTATTATTCTTCTGGTTCGCTGGAAAAGGTGAGACATAAAGAGACCTCGAGTCAGGAGGGCAAATATATTGTTGAAAATACGCTTTAAAGGGTCTTGCTAAATGCTCGATAAAAGGCAATGGAGTAAGCTTTGTTAACTTCATGTTTCGTATATTTTAAGTGATACGTAATTGAGACCGGAAAATTTCTACTTTCAAACCTCATTTAAAGCGGTTTAGAGTATATGTGATCATTATAATGTATTTAAAAAAATTAAAATATATTCTTAGTTTGTACAAGTGATTCTTAATTTTGGAAAAACATATTTAATATAGAATAAATAACCTATAATCGTGTACGTTTCGTTAGCTACAAAATGCTTACCTATGTAAATATTATGTTAAAATAATTATTAATTTAAGGGAAAATACGACAGTAGATAATATATTAAAATATAGCATTTTGCCAATGTGTAGGAACTACTTTTTATTATAAATAAAATATATAGCTTTTTCTCTTTGGCATTTTTATACAGATAGGTATAACCAGAATCATACATCATTATGTTCAGTCATGACAGAGATCGATTGAAGTTGTTTTTAATGAAGAAAACATACACAAAGTTACAAGTCAAATTGTTTGAACTCTTTCGAAACAAGACAGATTATCTCCTATTCAATATTTTGGCATATCATAGTATAAATGTGGTATTGCTATGAATGATTAATCGTGTAATTGATTGAAAATAGTTAATTAGTAGTTAAAATTGTAATACGAGTATAATATTGAGTATTGATTGTTCAATAATTAATGAAAACATAATCCTCTGCATGCAAATATATGAACATTAATTACGTGAAATAATAGGCATACGTGTGTCTTTTTTCTAAAGTACATTAAAATGAACAAATTATTAAATCAAAAATTTAAATGAAATTTAGTCAAGTATCACAGAAGAATATGTCGATACAGAAACTATTAAGTAATAATTGTTACAATTTTTTATCGCAAAAGTAATCACAGAATGGAAAAATAATAAATATTTTGTAATTTTTTATATTCTTACATTTCCTGCAGTATGTAGAGTTGGCAGAAAGAACTGGGACTCCTTCACTCTCCTCATATGTTAGAATTCTCCCAGTGGAAATGAAAGTCGTCACTATTAATAGTACAGTCATAGAGTGTGAAAGTTCACCATGATGATGTTTACTTATACTATAAGTGTATTATTTCATATGTTAATGAGCTGAGTCGTATTACCTTTATCTAACGTATATTTGCACCCTTCTTTCCTTATTATTATATTTTTATCATTAATTTTTTTATTAATTCCGGCTACTTACAGAATTAAGACTAGGTAATAAGGCCTAAATAATTTTTTTTTCTATTATCGTTACAATTACACTATATGTACTTATACATAGTGATTTTTGATTTTTTTTTATAATTTGTACGACTATGTATACATGCTTGTATTTGCGGAAAACACTTTTATTTATATTACTAATATATCAAATCTACATTCAGATATGAAGAGCTTGGCAGTGGGAAAATAAGGCATTTTATTCAATTTCAATTCAATTATTCAACCTTTAATTTTTTTTTAATTTCCCTTTATTGCTTCGTTTACGATGGTAACGAGTAATAACGAGTAATCAAGCATTGAACAAGGAGTTACTGTTGAAAACAATTATTGTGGGATTGTGGTTAGTACCCGTAAGCAAGCTGTCAATTATTATTATTGCCATCGACAGTGAGTTCATGCTCACACTTTGGAGCCTAAATGGTCCCGAACAGTTCGATTTCAAAGGAACTTTCTTCCGCGGACTCTCCAATTGTGGAATGTTCTCCCTGCCGAGGTTTTCCCAGAGGGCTACAATATGGGGTTCTTCAAAAGGGGAATAAATAGGTTTTTGAAGGGTCGGCAACGCGTAAGTGATGCCCCTGGTGTTGCAAGCGTCCAAAGGCCACGGTAACCACTTACCATCAGGTGGGCCGTGTGCCTTGTCGCCACCGTCGTGGTATAAAAAAAAAAAAAAAATTATGCTCAGGCTAGGTCGGGCTAGATTAAGCTGGTATTTGTTAATTTCTCAACTTTTTTTATTTATTATATGTAACTTACTCGTGAATATATATTAACATTTCATGTAATCGTTACAAACGTAAAGATGAAAATATACATATTTTTCACTTTACGTACTTTTTTAATATACTTCTTACAACTTTATTTTACAATTTTTATAAGATTTTACTACTTAGAAATCTTTATCGGAATTATTAATAATACTATTCATAAACTTAACTAAGTTTTGAATTACCTATGTCGCCACTACAAGGATAAAAATTTCAACTGAGATGCTTTTTGTCTGTTTCCATATGACAATACTAAAAGATTTACATATTAATAAAGACCGCTTTACGAAATCTGGGCTGTTAATTATTTTTATCTTTTTATAATCACATAGCATACTATAATTATTTAAAAAATTTGTATGTTTTCGTCTTTTTGGGATCAATACTTTCTAGATTGACTCTTTACTGCTATTTCTATGATCATTACTTGTAACTATCGTATATATTATTTAACGAATGAAAGAAAATATACCTATATTTTTTTTTTTATTAAATATGCTCTCTATAAGCATTATTGTTAAAAATTATATTGCCCATATATTTTTAACAAATGTTTCTAACATGTATAAAATATAGCCTCAGTAACCGTAAAACAGATCACAGTCCGTCGTAAATCCTTTGATCGTATTTTATCTACTGTCAAACAATTGAAAGTGATAAATTGACATCAATATGAATGAAATAGTCATTTTTTACGCAATTGGACTTTTGATTTGGATTATATTGTGATTTGAATAACGACGTGAAGTAACAGGTTTTGTATATTTTATTTATTTAATATTATTCACATTGTAGCACATTTTTTTTGGCCCACGCTTTAGCAGGGTAGGCAGAGGGAACCTGGTACCCTAGTGTCAAGACACTCCGTTCTCTTTCAACAATTCCGTTCCCCATTTTCCGCCGGATTGAGGCATTGCGTGCTGAGTGGCGGAACTCAACGCCGCGCTTTGCCTTGTCATCAAACCCAGAAAGCGAAAATACTTCATTTCCTGGAGTGGGAATCGAACCCACAACCTGTCATGTTTACAGTCGCATGCTTGTGCTTCTGCGCCACGACAGGCGTTTAACATTTTTTAACTTTAAGCAGATAAATCGAATCTTTACGCTTTATCCCGCTTAGCAGGGTAGTCGGAGAGAACTCGGTGGCCAGACACTCCACTATCATTTTCGGTCCGAATTCGAGACATTGCGAGTTGAGTAGCGGAACTCAACGCCGCACATTGTCTTATTAGAGCGAGGAAATTAAAATACTAGCAAAGCATAAAATAATTGTTAGTCTTTGAAATAGATAACAGGATCATAAATATTATAGTCTTATCATATCGAAAACATGTTTGTTTATAAATTAAAAACCCGTTCGTAAAATAATAACCAAATATATATAAATATTTAATCCCTTTGTTAAAACAAGCGTAATATATTATTATATAATTTTCTCTTAAGTGAGAGTAATCAACAAAATGGCGTCAAAACCTCATTTTATTTTTGTACTCGACGTCGAAATGCGAACAAAGAGAAATTCGAAAGCTGCAAATTAAAGAATCTTTCCGTTGAATTGTGTTTGAAATTATTTTGGATTTGTATGTATAAAAAGGTTCAGATTGATAAAGCGTAATCCAAATGTCTACATTTACATGTCACGTTTATTTAACTTTCTTTTTTCGATAAAAATATACTTACCTAATATAATATAGATCTAGATACAGGTTCTCGGGTTCAAAGGAACCCGGTCCTTTGGAAGGCTTGCGTGGGGACACAGGTCCAACACGTAGAGGCCCCTTTGAGACAACAATATTTTTTAATCTGACGCATTGACCGGGATCCATCTCTGAGTAACCATAGGCAATTGCTCAGAGACGGTCACCGGTCAATGCGTAGGAGTTATGGAACATATGGAAAACTAAAACAGGGCTATGGAATGGAGTTTGGATGGACTAAGTACTGGGCTATTGATTAAGACTACCGGACGTCCGCCTTTTCAAAAGTATCAAATTGAAAGGTTAGCGGACGGTGACTCGCCTCCTACTAGATGGGCCCCCACAAAGCGGCGTAGTGCCTCGGGCGCAACATCGGTGTGGTGGTAATATAGATCTATATTATACTAGGTATGTAGATATATTTTTATATTATAGCCTGTAGTTTAATGATATCCTGATTAGTGCACCGCCTTCCACTACTTTATACAAATCCTATATCCAAAGGTTGCCTGGAAGAGATCGCTTTAAGCGATAAGGCCGCCTTATTGTACGCTATTACTACGAGTACTTCTATGTTATTTGTTTGTTTGTTTGTGCAATAAAGAATATTTGTTTGTTTGTTTGTTTGATATTAGTAGACCTATTAATAAATACTAATAAATTCTATTTAAAATATTGTCCTTTTAAAATGGTTACAATTATGAACTTGTCATATTAAAATTACTACTAATTGTATCAAGTTCCATAAGAGATTCATTTTGTTAGTAACTTATGTTATTAAATGTTTAACGAAATGAATCTCTTATGAACTATAAAGTTAGCGTAAATTTTGCCAGTATTCAATTAACTGCAGTACCAATTTAGCGGAAACGTATTATATCGTAACTTTGAAATTAAAACACTGAGTCCAAGTATTTTTTTCTATATTTAATAAAACATTCAACAATATATAACAGACCATCGTAGCACAGTGTGACTGTAGGTACATTCACCGGTTGTGAATTCGATACTCATTTGGGGATGTTATTTTATATGATAATGCTATTGATGTGGTCCCATTTAAATTTAAGGTCTGACGAATAGTTTTCGAGTTATTGGTTCTCTCTATTTGACAGGTATTATCTCTTAATATATATTAGCATTGAAGAATGAAAAACGAATATGATTTAGTAAATTATTTTCATAAAAGGCAGTCGAAAGGTAAAAAGTACCACCTACTTACCTCAAATTTAAAGCTGTTATGTGCAAGTCTTACTAAGGCGGCGTTTTACTTGATTTTACAGAAAACGTGCAACTTCTACTACATTAAGTTTTAATCAAGTACTTGTAACATTATGTAAAAGATCTGTCGGCCGAAAATTGCGTCCTTTGTTCGGACTGCCGACGTTAGAGGTTTTGTAGGACACAATGCAGATGCCAGGCCTAAGTGCTCTGACATTTTAAACGACTGAAACCTTTTAGTTTTCTGCACTTAACAATAGACACTTGAATGTTCATTTAGATAATCTGTGCTTAAAGAATTCATCGGTATGTACTGAAGTAGGCAGCCTATTTTGTACAATGATAGCTTAAAAATATATACTACAAATTCTCATTCAAGAGATCTTGTATTAAGCAATTTTAATTATTGTTCGACACTTAAAATACTTGTCTCAAAACAGAATAAAAAAGTTTTATACTTCTACGAGTACGTTAAACATTTTAAAAATATCAAATCATAGTAATTAAAAAAAAAAGTGTATCACATATTGTGGTGCAACATATATAACTAATACTGTGTCTCCCCATCTTTTTCTTTCATATATTTATGACTTCTTAAATTATACATTTATTGTTTCAAGTGTGAAATGCCTACCAATATAAAATACCTATAATAATTTAAGAAGAGCCTTTGTTAGGAGGAAAATTACGGCATAATGTACGTAGCACAAAGTAATAAAGCTAAAAACTTTGGTAATATTTATTCTTTTACTTCGTATATCAACGATAATCCTCTTATTTTCCCCTAATATATTTTCTTGCATATCATTGTTCCAATCTAAGCTCTGCGCGAAGTTTCGATAGTCGATTATGTGTTTAGGATACAGTTTCGAAAACACAATTAACAATTGAGGAGGTGAGATTTATTTTATTGGAATAAGCGTGAAGCTGTAGCTCTGTTTATTTTCGCGCACATCGCGTATAGATAAATAAAAAATTGTTAGTCTAGAGTTCCAAATAAGAATTAAGTATAGTAGATATAGTGAAAATATTTACGACAAAGATCATTAGATTGTATCCTAGAAAGTTTTTATTAAAAATAAATATTTTTAACTTTTTTTTTTTTATGGATAACGGATGGCAAACGAGCAGAAGGACCACCTGATGGTAAGTGGTTACCTTCGCCCATGAACATCTACACCACCAGAGATGTTGTAGATGCGTTGCCAACCTAGAGGATAGAGACGGAAGGGGAGGATAATGTAGTAGTCCGCTATCGGAGCCACCACATTTTTGGGAAAGAATGGGTGGGAAAGGGGAAAACCTGGCTTACATGCCATCGAACCGGAACACATCCCAAGATATTTGGCGGTTCGTCTTTGACATGATAGTGGTCGCGAGCCAGACGGAGGACGAACCTCCTACCACCAAACAAAAATAACTTTAAAATAAAATTCTAAATCTCGTTCGTTGCCTGAATGGGTATAAAATAAATATAAGATATAAGAAGAAAGCCATTTCAAGTAGCTAAGACTAAGCTTCTCTTGAACATAATACATCGAACATATTTATTATTCCAATTTGCAGAAATTCTTGACATTCAGGATTTCAATATTTTCATAACAAAGCTTTTAAAGTCGCTATCGTCTCTATATCCTTTGTGAATATGCAACAACTCGTTTTGATTCGAGTAGCTATTCAATGACATAATGTATTCGATGAAAGCGAACGCTATAAGCAATATGACATTTGCTTGTGTACAGCATCATGTCACTTAGTATGTTTTTGTTTTATAGTAGTAGTTATCTATGCATCTATGTTGTACCGAGTTACTCTGAGTAACAAACAAATAGTAATTTTACAGAAATTCTTTCTTAGAGAAGTTGTGCTGGTAGAAAAACAGTTGACTTAATTAATTATTATTATTAGCTGTATTATCTTTTTATTTATATTCTTTTAAAAGTACAAGCAATTGGATATTTAATAGTTGTGGAATTACTTAGCTTATTGATCACTTATCTGAAAGGAAATTATGATGTGTAAAGCTCTGAATAAGATTTTATATTACAGTTTTTCTAGCAAGTTAAAAGTAACAATGTATAAAAATATTTTCTTTTTTCAGATAAATACCCTAATAAATTTCTGTATATATATAGATACTTATCCTCAACGATAAGTATATATTTATACAATAGCCTTTTACAAAGTACTTTAGCAATATATATCCCTTATATACAGACATTAATTACTTTAAACACGTTTAAAAATAAAATAATGTCTGCAAAATAAAACATTTTGGTAGAGGTTTTTCCGGTTTTTACAAAACCCACAGACCGTGATAGGGGAAGTGGCTGTATTTGTGACATGTCTAAATTATATTTTTAACCCTCATGAAAGCAAAATGCAGGAAGCACTCAAAGTACTGTTTAATTCAGCAATGTAGTGTTATTCATTAAAGGACTAATAAAAACACTGTGAATATAAGGCTTAAATATATATTTTTAAACAAAATAAAATCTCAAATTATAAGAACTCTGTCTTGATACTGTTTCGATTTTTCACTCATTTGTATACACTAGTGTCTTCGTAAGTAGTGCCTTGCGTAGTGACGTATATGTCACTTTATATAAACATGGATGGCAAATCATGGTAGTGTGTGTAACATTTATTTTATTAATTTTAAATATTTTTATGAATAATTTTTAGAAAATATAATCATTGTACACTTTCTTTTCTGCTTCTCTTTATAAACTATAAGTGTGCCGAGTTTCATGCTCCTCCGTCCATGTAATTTTCGTAAAAACTGATCCAAAGTTTTTCCTTCGCGTATTTATATATAGATAAGGTACTCAACATAATTGTTGGCCTTGATATAGTTACAAACAGAAAACAAAACTGGGTAGCTGTTGTTTATGGTTGACGGGTTACATGAAGAATAACAAATTCTATGAAATTATGTGTTAATATCTGGTTCGATGCTTCACTGTAAATAATATTGAAGTGAAAGAACTGATTCAATCGTAACTACTATTATTTTATGTTTTAGATTTCCATGCTTTAAATATTTCTATTCAAATGAAATCTCTCGAGTAAATTATTAGAACTATTCGCTTTAAGTCCACTGAACCGATATTCACGCCCCGTGTCTTACTTAAACTGTATATTTTTTCTTACCTACACGAATTCGCTTCTAGAATATTGTCATGTTTATTAATGAAGAATATTACATTTTTAAATGTAAGACGAAGTCAAAGCTAAACTAAACGTGAGAATTGTGGGTTCAAATCTTTTTTGACAATAAATTGTATACACTAAAGGGTTACTTTAACAAGTTCCCATGGCAACATGTATGTAACTTTTTTACGAAAGTAGAAGGCTTTTGATCCATACACAGTATAGGCAAAGCCGCGGGGGCAATATAATTTTATTATAAAATTGTGGATTTTTCTTAAAGGAGAAAATCGTTCGAGGTTGTCTTGTATTAATAAGTATTCAATCAATTTGTAGCATGCTTACATTTCCATAACATGCATTTGCGTTTTTATTTCCATTTATCGGTAAATATCTCAACAAAGCAACCCTTCAGCTTCTCTCGAACGATTTCAAAGAACTTTAGATTTGTTTCGTTAAACCTCTCTTAACGCTGATTACTTTCTTAATAAATCTAAAGATGTTTGACGGTAGCCTTTCAGTAAATTTTAAATTTTGGGCAAACGCTTTTAATCATTTGAGTAAACTTGAGCTGATGGATGCCATGGCTATTTAATGGACCAATTACTCCAAAATGAAACTGTTAACAAATTAAGCCTAAAATAAAGTGAATCGAGTTGTCTTGAAAAGTACTCTAGTTTTCTTAAGACCTAAACATTTGTCTAATGGAGAGTAACAACATAAATTATGTTCAAAAAGTGAAGTTTATTGTCGAATGTTTCAAACAACATATTATCTTCACGTATCTGTTCCACGTTAATATTAAAAGAATAGTAATTGCCACTTCAGTCTTCATTTCCGCCTATTTCCATAGACGTGATTAGACTAGAGCTTGGAAACATGAATTATATATATATATATATATTATATATACAAATTACTAATAACCCAAGCGGTATTTGAGTTTACGTGCATTGCTTTCAATCACACATGTTTGCTTTATATTAATACTTCCACAATGTAAGAGGCAAATATAGTACGTTCAATTACAGCCTATTATTAGAACACGTCAATGAACAGGCTGCAACGCTATAGACTATAAACCATATGATATTAGTGTTTATCTGAAATGCTTGCTGCAGTTCCATTACTGGTATGGACTATCACAGCAATTTCATCTGCCTAAACTATATGTACCAATAGAAAGGCGCTATAGATGTGACTAACTTTTGTATGCAACAAATATATAATTTAATATACACAACTACTTTTTTAACCCACTTCAAAAAAGAACGATTCTCTATTCGACTGATTTTATATGTGTTGAATTATTGCTTGGTGGTAGGAGGTTCGTCCTCCGTCTGGCTCGCGACCACTATCATGTCAAAGACGAACCGCCAAATATCTTATGATGTGTTCCGGTTTGATGGCATGTAAGCCAGGTTTTCCCCTTTCCCACCCATCCTTTCCCCAAAATGTGGTGGTTCCGATAGCGGACTACTACATTGTCCTCCCCTTCTATCTGTGTCCTCTGGGTCGGCAACGCATCTACAACATCTCTGGTGTTGTAGATGTCCATGGGCAAAGGCAACCACTTACCGTCAGGTGGTCCTTCTGCTCGTTTGCCATCCGTTATCCCTAAAAAAAAAAAAAAAGAAAACCTTTTTACTGGGTGAATCGATTTTGATGATTCTCTTTTTACGTGGTAGGCAATGCTTCTGATATGATTCCATTTAAATTTTGTTAAGATGGAACAAGTAGTTTTTAAGGTATTCGTAATAATTTAGTTTTTAGTGCATTTTATATAAAGTCGGTTTCCTATTTTGTTAAAATTTTAATTATATTACATAATGAAGATTCATTATATTTTACTATAAATTTCAAGTTCCAAGTGCAACACTAGTTTTTTTTTTTTTTTATTGATAACGGACGGCAAACGAGCAGAAGGACCACCTGATGGTAAGTGGTTACCTTCGCCCATAGACATCTACAACACCGGAGATGTTGTAGATGTGTTGCCAACCTAGAAGGATACTGATGGTAGGGGGGACAATGTAGTAGTCCACTATCAGAACCACCACATTTTGGGGAAAGGATGGGTGGGAAAGGGGAAAATTTGGTGTATATGAACGTACAAACTAAATTAGATACATAAATAACATGAAGTTGTAATTCCTAGCACCTCTGCATTCGATATATGCCTGACATTAATCCTTAGTTTCGTATGTTTCGCTACACACTGATCATCGAAGTTCCGATTAGATTTCGTTAAAGCAAGCTACGATTGGTGTTGCCAATATAATAAATGTTCATTATATTTTTTGATTAAAGTAAAAAATATATGTTTATTTAGAAATTTTGATTCATAATTTAAGAGAAATATTATATTTAAGAAAAAAATGGCCACAATTCAGCGAAAGGTGGGGAACGAAGTGAATCTTAACTCTAGGTTCTCAGGTTCCCTCTATCTACCCAGCTATACTCGTATGCGGGATACAGCGTGAAGCTAAAAAAAATTCAAATTAAAAATAAAACTAATTTTTAACCTTCATCGTCTATTTGCCCACATTGAGTGAGACAGATAATTCTGAAGAGATTTTTATTATTATTATTCTATTTAAAACAGTGATTTGAAGTCACGCTTAGAAAAAGACAATTTCTAGATCAAGCTTTTAAAATAAGTTAAGCTGAGTGTAATAATTTTGTCATGAGCAATTAATCATCGCCTTTTCGCATTTAGCTAAGAAATTTTCCTGTTTCCTCATGTTAAATTAATTAACTGTGAAAGTGAACAAAATCACAAGAAACTGATCGTCATTTTTTTTATTATACACATAGTCAAACACTCGACTATACCTCTGGCAATGGTGTCATTTAAAATCTTACTCAAAAAAATCGTACACATATTTTTCAATTAGGGAATGCGCTTTTTGCTACACACGTTGATTAGAGAAGAAAATAATACGTGCTGTCTATTATGTTACTCACTCATTAAAAATGGTAACATAAAGCACATTCTAGTTCATTAGCAACATTTATTTTGTTTACCTTTATGCATATCCCACACATAGCAGGGTAGGCAGAGAGAACCCGATAACATAGTGTTAAGACACTCCGTTCTCTTAAGATTTTCGTTCCCCACTTTCCGTCGAATTATGGCATTGCGTGCTGAGTGGCGGAAATAACCGCCGCGCTTTGCCTTAATACCAGAACGAGGAAGTGAAAACACTAAATTGATATTTTGGTGGGAGTTCAGTGGGAATCGAACCCACAACATGTCACGTGTACAGTCGCACGCTTGTGCCTCTGCGAGCAGTTATATAAATGTAAGCTATTGTATTACTTCCTTTAAATCTCAAAGGCCACACTGGAATTTATTCGCTGGCTTAACTCCTCAATAAATAAATTTACATAAAAATTAGCTTCGTTTGTTTTGGTAATTTCTATGATGTTTCAGAATACAATCGCCTCTCTATTAAGAATTCTCATTTAATATTTCCTAAAGAAAACAAGATTTTATTGCTAGCATTTATGAAGAATATTAATTCTTTGTTTTTAAAATGGAAAAGGTTTCCTTTAGTAAAATGTCATATTATATACAGTGTAATATCAACACAAAATTCAACAATATATAAAAATATCTACATGTTTTGTCTTTTACGCATCTTCCAGAATCGATTACGATTTGTCTTTGACTAATACTAACATTGTATTAATTTCGAAATGTCACTTGTAAACAGTTGGTAAACTCATATTATTCTTATAAATAAAATAAAAAAATAATATAAATAAATGTTTTTTCAACGATTCTTAGATCAATCTACTTCTTCATAGAATTGAACAAAACAAGGAATTTGCCAGATATATGATGACGTCATACGCGTATTAGTAACTAAATTAAAAAGGAAAAAGGAAATTTTAAGTAAATTTCAGTAAGAAACTATCACCGTAAATTACTTAACACTATCTTCCTCATACATGCACGAATTTATCACTTTGTGAGACAGTTTGCAAAGTTCTTGGAATCTACAACTGTTTTGCGGTAGAAACTCTCGACCTCCATCCACGATGACCACAAACGATGCCCTTCCCAGCTCGAGGGTCCGCAAAAACTGAGTGTGGACAGCTGGGCTAAGACCAACAATAGAATGTATACTATTCTATATGCTTGACATATACTATTTTATTAAATTTAAAAAATGTTAACTACTCGTTTTTTTCTTAGCTGGTTTGTATGATTATTAATAAACATACAGTTTTTTTTTAAATAATACTTAACGATCAACAATTAACATGTTTAGCTATTAACAAATATACATTGTTTCCTGTCCAACACAGTTTAGCATTTGGTTGAATAATTTGACACATAATACAGTCTGTATTATTATGAAAGTGAGCGGATAATAAAAAATAGTTCATTTATAAACAATTTCATATAACCAATTTTCATGCACCAAATACAACAATATAAGTGTACAATATAAGTATAAGTTATGGTGGTTATGGTGGTTACTAGGTTGTCTCTACCTACATTCAGTTCAGTTCAGTTCTTTAATTATGGCGCTTCGAATGTGCCAGTAGAGCACAAATCACTTCGCCAATGCCACGTTGTATGGAGAGTCTACCTATATTAAAATATGCAGAAATAAAAAGATGATGGACGCCAAAGAAGGGAAATACAAGTCTCTACAAAATAAAGAATGTGGAGATAAGGAAAACATAAATCCGCATAGTAAATTATTTTAAAAGAACCTCAATTTCTATCTTAAGCAAGAATCCAAGCTGACTCTATTAATCTTTGTCAAGGCACTGGTATACATTACATACAAAAAGATAAGGCTGTCGCTTCAAAAGGGTTCCTGAAGGTTATTTCTTATGATGTCACGGAAGAAATTAACTATCCTCACATTACTACAGATTTTGTACTATGACGTGCAAGTTTTGTTTAATACTTCCGTTTCGTCATGGCTTAAAAAAAACTCGAATAAATGAGATATCAATATAAATGTCGAATTAAATAATATTAGAGTTGAAATTATTGAATGGGAATGATATTGACTAACGACCACAATAAAGGGTGATGTATGGAATTAGCGATATGAAAGGGATCTTCACTCACATAAGTACCTATTTGAGAGAGATTATAGCCACAAACTTGGGCTCTCATATTACCCCCATAAAACAAAGCACTAGATACCCGCGTACTATCTATATGTTATAGCTTAAAGCTACCTGCAAAGCTTGTCGATTTAGATTTATAATAGTGTATTCATGTTGTTGTTTCGATTTGCTGCTTTAGATAATATTACTTTATATTTTATAATATGGAATCATTATTACCAGGGATTATTTAGCGTATTCTGTTTTCTTAATTAATTTTAGAGCTTGTGAGTAATCCACAGAATGTGCTTATAGATTATGTTTTCAATTTAATTTACAGCATCTTTTATATACTATCTAAATTATTATTAACCGGTAATAAATTTTCATTATTAAAATGGAAAACATTATGAAATAAAAAAAGAAAAAATGTTTTATTTAAATTGCTTTAAAAGTCATCCCATTTCATCAACATCAAGTTACTCCAAGAACATTACATCGAGAAATTGATGTAACCAACACAACACGAATATCAATTTACTTTGTGATCTGAAAATGGACCGCAATTTGTTATTGGGCAGCCGTTGTAAGCTGAAAGTCAATATAATATACATATGGTTCTTAATTAACTTTACTGTATTATATACTAGCTTTCCGCCTATAGTCTTTCCCAAGGTCTAGACTATTTGTCAAAATTGGTTAAGTGGATTAGGTATGAAAATTGTAAACAGTTGAACAATCTTACATGATTTTATGTTTGACAATAAGGAACTTCCATACAAACTTTAATCGCCTATTTCAACCTCTTCTACCATTTTTTTCGCAATAAAAAGTATCCTATGTCCTTTCCGAAGTTCAGTTCTATCTTCATACCGAATTTCATCAAAATCGGTTCAGTGGTTTAGGCGTAAAAGCGTAACAGACAGACAGACAGAGTTACTTTGGCATTTATAATATTAGTAAGGATTATTATTGTACGTGAAGATATTTGACTTAATTTATATTAAGTATTTAAATAATACATTGTTGTGGTAAATAAAATATATCCATTTTAATAAAGGATATTTTGAATTTGATTACTTTAGATTTTTTTGTTTTACTACGAAATGATTGTATATAGAATGCAATGTCTAATCAAAAAGTACTTACCTTAATGAATTCACCGCTTATAGATCTCAATATGGATTTCAAAGATGCAGAGATTGCATGCAAGATTTTGAAGATCATTTTCGTAGGACATAGAAGAAAAAAATTTTTATTTCATTTTCTCAAAAAAAACCCTTTCAATAGAAGGCCATGAAAAGAAGGTAAAGAAAGCAGTAATGAATAGTGTCCACGTATATGTAAAAATTAAAGAACGTTATCGCTCATTTTTTTTGTCTTAGAAGTATATAAAAGACATCTATGTAAGAAGGATATAATTAGGAAGCCACAAGCAAATAAAGGATTAGAATTTGTTAAGCGTCGTCGATTTTGCATTGAATTGTTAAAAAGAATGAGGATAATACGACATTATGTATTTGAAAGGAAAAAAAGAAAGGATAAAATAATAAAGGGTTCTGTAGAGTTAATTTTATTAATGCGCAAAATTATTTGCAAGTCGTAAGCTTCATTTATTCGATTCAAAGGGACTCGACTAAAAAAATGGATTAACAAGAATTTTATCAGTATTGTTTTGGTCAAACTTACATTACGAATAAGTATACTTATTCGGTATATATCTCTAGTATACGAAATACACGAATACTTAAATGTACATCGTGTAATCAGACAAAATCTGAACCTGTATTTAAGTCATCCTTTCGAGCATATGGGAATTATTAGTAAATGTTTATATTAACTATATGGTCACCGACGTCAATGTAAATGAGGATTTAAACTGAGAATTTCGTGGCATAAATTCGAAACGGCTAAGCTAATAACTAATATTTCAATTGACTTTCTTACTAAGCCTAGATTTTCCACGCAGGCAAAACAAAGAATACTAGATATTCTTTATCTTTCACCTTACATCTCTGCATTTTGGTTAAAAGAACCGAAAGCCGCGTTTTATCTTACACGAAACGGGTAAATGGGATTTAAATATAAGCATTACTTTCTCTAAATGGCAACCCAATCTAAAATCAAGGCATGTATAGTCAGAAAAATTCCAATAGCGCCCTGGTGTCACTTAAAACCATCAAATTATTTAAATCACTTTAAATTGGTCTCCATTTCGCTAGCTTTAACAATTCATTAATTTAAGCCCACAATATAATGTAAATACAAATTCACAGAATAAAATACACGCCAATTTAGATTTCATTAATTTGCATGTGTCAATTTATTTCATTAATTTCATAATAAAACACGGTTCAATCAGCATATTATAGTTCAAACATTGTAAACGTAATAATTTTCTACATGAAACAGATCATAAAACAGATGAATTGAAATAAAAAACAAAATTGTATTGTAGTCATTTATTTACATTTATCAAATATTATATTTACATTAGTGCCATATCTATCAACGATCCCTGTACAAAATATTATTAGAAATTTAAATGACGTCAAATTTTGTCAACCGACCAACTTATTGCTATAACGCTTAGTATAAGGTAGCATGCATCCATAAGAGGAGCGATAAGCGGAGCGGATGTACTCCGCGGGACTCGCTCGTCTGACATGACACTTGATGCCACAACGATACGACGCCCGCTTGACGCCTCGTTCCTTGTTTCATCTGCTGCTGATACGCTACTGACTTCTGGTGGTACGCAATTTGGTATTTTTATCTAGAAAGAATTATTGTATTTATTATTTGTGTACCTAATTGTAGTTATTGTAGATCTACTAATACCAATAGTAATACAATAATTCGATGATTAAGTAACATAAATATATGTAAAATTAAAAAATATATATATAAATGAGTTAATAATTACTATGTCGTATTATATTTCTCGTGGCTATATGGTTATTTAGTTACGGTTTATTCGCGTGCCCGTTGATTTATCACACTCAATAAAGAACCTTATAGCTTCCTGTTAATATCAAGAATCATGAAACCAACAGGCACATTTTATATGTTAATATTTCAATTGTAAGTGCCTTTACTTAAAATTATAAAAAACTTTTCACTATAAGGATCTATTTTAGTTTAAACAACATGGAAAGGAAAAATAATGGTTATTTTTAAGTATGAATACCTGTGGTTTAGTAAAATTGAAGGGCGCTTCCTGGCAGCGCCGCGCGTGGTGCGCCAGACACGCTGCATACGCAATAGCGTGCGGAATATAACTTTGCTCCACAACGCCCGCGAACAAAATTGTCGCCATGGGGCCTAAACATAAAACGTATCTATACATTTTATTTCGAATATACAAAACAGAAAGAAAAAGAATGAATTAAATAATTTAACAAACATATTCTAAAATGTAATATATAAAAACAGATGTTCTGAAATCGTATTCAGGAGGAAGTTAAATTATATCGAAGTAAATGTTTTTATATTATTTAATTTTATAAAAAAAAGTGCTTGTGGTTAAGCGAGATTATGCGTTTATGTTTCTCAGCATATTTTTTAAGGTTTTATATTTTTAAGTGAAAGATTTAAGGTGACATCACATTAAATTATAATTATTAGCCACTGAATTTACTCAAATACAGTATATTCTGTACACTTCTAATTTTTTTGTTCCTTATAGAACAAACACCGACGTACTAGAAATTTCATATTTACTAAAATGTCATTTAAATTCTTTAAAAATCTTTGAAAAAGTTTGCATGCGAAGAACGATGACTTCGGAAGAACTGAAAGAGGTACGCCCGAAGCGTAGCACTTGACACTTCATCTGACCTACTTTATAAAGGACATACCAGAGATAGTGGAATTTTTAAACGATCAACTCTCTTTTATTGAATGTATACACCAAACTTTAATACTGCCATTTCGTATTCGTGATGCACTAAAAATATCAGGTATTTTCATTGTAAATATTGTGTGCACTACACAAGTGCAGGCAATGCTTCAAAATATTGAATCGAATAGGGTTTTAAAAGATCGTAAAGTAAACGAAAAATGTATTAAATACATTTCTATATAAATATTTTCATTCATCTTTCCATTCAACATAGGTACGCTATTTATTACGATAACAAAAAATATAAATGACTTATTTTTATTGTCAATAGTATATTTCTTTGTTATTGTTTGGTCTACAGATTTTTTCACCTGGAGTCTGTGTATGTACTACCATTAATTTAGCTACATGTGTATATATGAAAGATATAACAATTCTTTCATAAATCATTTTATATGACACAGTAATGTTTATATACTCGTAAATAGTCTGTCATAGCGTAGAGGCTCAAGCGTGCGACTGTAAACGCGACAGGTTGTGGGTTCGATTCCCACTCTAGGAAATGGAATTTTTCATTTTCCTGGGTTTGCTAACAAGGCAAAGCGCGGCGTTGAGTTCCGCCACACAGCACGCAATGCCTCAATTCGGTGGAAAGTGGGGAACGGAGTGTCTTAACACTAAGTTCCCTCTGCCTACCCTGCTACATGCGGGATACAGCGTAAAGCTATGTTGTTGTTGTTGTTGTAAAAACTAGCAAGATTTAAAGACATTATATTATTTTCTCAAAATATTCGTTATGTAAATGTATACGAAAGATGAACAAATTAAAATACAGACGCAATAGTAATTAAATATTTTTCTAGGAATACTGCATAACAATTATAAAAAATATTATATAAATAGAAACGGTATTACTTAGATTCTACGTGGCTCATTTTCTTAATAAAACCGCTATAAGACAACTGACATGCCACTGAAGCGTGTCTAAATATACAGCACCTATGACTTTATATAAGTTTCTTCGATTTTAATATTAATTAGTAGGTTGCAGAAGTGAACGTATGTATGATGCTATTTATAGGTAGAAATAATTATAAACTTTATCTTTCTACTGCCATAGTCAGACTCGTTCACTCATGAAACTTTCGCATATCCACATGAATAACCGACATTAAAGCTTTTCTGACTCCATGTTTTTATTGCTTATAAAGTTTGAATTATTAATTTTATGCTAAGAATAAAATATTTTACAAAAAGTTATATTTTAAAACCACATATAGAACTGAATAATATGACCTAACAGCTAAATTCTTTGAAATTACACTTAAAATATTTTTAATATTGTTGGTTGGTATAGCGAAAATATTTTTTTAATAGACAATTTTGTTATTTCATAGATATTAGCCTTATAGAGTTTAGCCTTAGTATTTATTCAAACATATATACGAAGAGAGAATACTAATAAGCTCTTTCTTATCTCCAAATATATATAATTTTATAATTATAGAACGGCTTAACAAATACAGATCAAAAACGAGCAAAAACCACCAGGAAAGAGCATAAGCGTGTGACTGTATACCAACAAATTGTGGGCTCGACTCCCCCGCTAGAAAAAGAAAATATTAACTATTTACTACTGTTATGTGCGAAATATAGGGTGAAGTTAAAACAGAGCACTCAACTCACCCAAAGCATAAACAGGGACATCCTCCCCTCCGTGCGTGGCCCACTGTCGCGGCACCGCCGCCGCGTGCACCGCGTCCGCCGCGACCGCCGCGCCCGTACTGTTGAGAGGCAGCGCTCGCGGCTCCGCGTGGCCCGGACCCGTGCCGTACAGCAGCGTTGTGTATGGCAGACTGTCTATGTCTGACGGTTGGGTGTCTGCACCTTTTCAGTTATATTAGAGGACGAAAAGATGTAAAATTTCAATGAATTGATAAATTTAAATTGCGTTTTAATTAGCAGAAGAATAAAGCTAAGGAAGATCGACCGTCTACGTCAGATGATTATGTCTGCACCTTTTAGGTTACGTTTGGTGGAAAAAGTGATAAAATTTAAGTGTTATTGTTATCTTCACTGCGCTGAAATAGGCAGAGAGGCATATGTGAAATGTAATATGTCTTTGTCATTCCAGATAGGGATAATGACAACATTTTTTTTAATATGAACATATTTATTAATAAACTAGCTGTGCCTGCGACGTTGTCCGCGTGAATTTAACATAACATTTAGCATCAGTTCCTTCATATTACGTTAACTACCTGCCAGTAAAATCGGTTTAGCTATTTCAAAGATTAGCCGGAAGAAGCAGACAGACAAAATTGTAAAAAATGCTGTTTTGGTATATGTAACATAGATGTATTCATATGCATGCAGTATAAAGCGGTTATTTTAGTATTACAAACAGACACTTCAATTTTATTTATACGTATAGATGTGGATCAATCCCGCAATTATTATTTATAGATAGACTCTCAATTAAACTACGATGACATCACTTTTATTATAATTTTATGTAACATCGTTAACCTGAATTTTTTTGTTTTTTTTTATGGATACCGGATGGCAAACGAGCAGAAGGACCGCCTGATGGTAAGTGGTTACCTTCGCCCATGAACATCTACAACACAAGAGATGTACTAGATGCGTTGCCAACCTAGAGGATACAGATGGAAAGGGAGGATAATGTAGTAGTCCGCTATCGGAACCACCACATTTTGGGGAAAGGATGGGTGGGAAAGGGGAAAACCTGGCTTACATGCCATCGAACCGGAACACATCATAAGATATTTGGCGGTTCGTCTTTGACATGATAGTGGTCGCGAGCCAGACGGAGGACGAACCTCCTACCACCAAACATAATTTATGTCTTGTTATTTACAATGTTACTAATAAAATATAACTATTATATTAACAACTTCTATCAAAACAATCCGTTAACAATGAATATACAGACACACTAAACTTTAAAACATTTTACCAATTCAAATTATACTACACTAATTATTGTAACCAAACATTGTAAACCAAAATGTAGACAAAATATAACATTGTAACATGATCACGTAACATTTATAAATCATAAAACCAATAATAATAAAAATAATTGATCTTAAAAATGGACTCAATCTAAAACTATTTAATTTTACCTAAAATAGGATGTCCTCTGGGCGTCGCCTGTCCTCCGAACGTCATGACATGTCCGTGATCTGCTGTAACGACTATTAGGGTTTCTGCTGGATTTACTTTTTCCAACGCCGCTAACAACGCAGTCTCTAGTTCTAGTGTCTCGTCTAAAGCTCGGTATGGGTTATTATAATGATGAGCGTGATCTATTCTTCCACCTACAAATTGTTTTATGTATTCAAATAGCGTTTACGTTTATTATGATAAATATATATTTTTTATTTTATTTATAATATCGCTAAAATTATATTCTTTTATGTGAACATTAAAATGTCATAGAAAAAATATTTTTTTAGACTTAGTAATTATTATAAACTCATATGGCATATTAATTTCACGATAATGCATGTTTTTTTCTTTTTTCATACAAATAATACTTTTCACTCATACATACCTCAGATATATAGTTATATTGCAATATACATATAAATAATTTTTTATACGCTCATATATAACACAAATACAAACCCTCCAGTAACAAAAAGAATCCTTTATCATTTTTCGTTAACACTGCCAATGCCGCCCGAGTCATATCAGCTAAGGAAGGATCATCTGCCTTTACAGCTGTGCCTGCCGCCGTGCCTTCTTCTGTATCTAATACGGCTCCGCGTTCCGCATTAAATTCCATGTGAGAATACTCAAATAAACCTGTTAAATGGTTAAATAATATATCTAAGATTTTATTAAGTTCTTGCTTGAAGTTATTTTAGTTACTCAGTTCGTTCGACAAAGTGCGATATTAGCTTGGGCTTTGGGCAGTACCAACAAGTAACGTCCATTAAATCTACAGTGGAGAATGGAGTGTCTATGTTTCTACACTTACCTAGCTAGCTTTAGGAAACAAAAAGATAGAGTATTATTGATGATTATAGTAACAACAATACTTTATTCAAAGTTTTTATATGAATTTAAAGAAAATACGTATATTTTATTATCTTCTTTAGCTAACAACACCGCATTGGTGAATTTAAATCATTTGGTACGATGAGTATAAAACTATTATTGTGAACTCCCGAGGAATTAGAGCATACTTTAATCTATGTTGTGGATGTACAATAATGCGCGACTTGTCCTCTTTTAAAATGGATTTAAATTTTTAATTTTTTTACTTTATTTACACATAACATTACTCTATTATTGTCGTGGTTGCCTTTTTTCAAAGCTTTTAGTGGAACCATTCCATGAATTCATTAGATTCACCATTTGGCTGCCGGAGCCTTATAGCATTGTACGAGAGGAGCTCAGACCAGTACCTTGGGCTTGGGACCTAGGCATAGGCGTTAAAGGCCTTTTTTCAAAATGTAAGTTTACGTTAGCCCCCACTTTCCTCTCTCCTCTTTCTATATAACCAAATTCAAAATATTCTTACTAATGCCGCTTCCAAAATAAACCGATGATAGTTTTAGACAGACCGAGATGTTTCTACTAGATAATTGTGATTTCCCTGCCAAACCTCTCGCACCGATTTCAACTATTAATTTATTATGTCATTGCAATTTTTATTAAACATTTTTATTCACTTTGCACGAGAAAAAATTAGAATAAAATGGGTCACCACAATTTCAAAACAGATTCTAGTTTATTATCTTACAATAAAAACGTCAACTGCCTTTAAAGCAAATTTTAATTATATTTTTAAATTAAAGTATAGATTATAAAATAATAAATGTGTATATTTTGAGGCCAATCGTGGCGCAGATAACAAGTCTGCGACTGTAATCACGACAGGTTGTGCGTTCGATTCCCAAACGTTTAGTATTTTCATTTCCAGACAATGCCTCAATTCGACGGAAAGTGGAGAACGGAAATCTTAAGGAGTCTTAGCGCTAGCTTCTCAGGTTTCCTCTGTCAACCCTGCCTTGTGTGGGATATATTATGTAGTTATAAAAGTATAATTTTAATGGAGATTGGAAAAACAGTCAACTATATTGCTATAACGAAAAGTCGATTCAATTAGTTTATTATATTTAGAATTATTTTAATTATAAAACGCAATAAGCATAGTTCTACACAGGTTTATTATAGTAATGTATTGTGTTCTTGTGATTTAAAACTTTTTGTAATCTCAGGAATCTTTCATAATATTCAAAGTTTTTAGAATGTATTGATATACTATTCTTTTCTCTGTTTTTCGACCATTTTAATGATGTAGCAGCTACACTAGTGGCGAAACTCTAACTAAAACAGACAACTAATTTATTTCATAGGTACTTCAACTCGGAAAACGATGAGTAAAAAGTTAATTCACAACCACCAGTCAAGTACAGACAGACAGTACAGACAGTACAGACAGTTCCCAACTATTGTACAATGTTGTCAAAAACTTTTATTTTTTTTTATTATCAGCATTACTCTTAAGTCAAAAACGTAAAGTAAAATTCAAATAGGTAGATAACATTATGTAGTATTCAAGAAATATTTTATGTTCCACATTAAAATTTTAGGACAAAAGTCGCAAACGAATCTGGAATGTGAATGAGTTAAGAGGATTACAGAAAGCGTCGTGATTATAATGTAAACACGGTCAAATGAAGTCAGACGGTAGACATTTACAAAGGGGCAGTATTATCTGGCATATGCGGTCTCATTAAAATTTTTCATTACCCCAAATTTTAAATACAATTTTATTCTTTAATTGAAAATCAACTAATACAAATATTAGAAAGAGATAAATAAAATCATTCGTGAATAACTTATTAAGTAAATTTGTGATAATTCGTCAAAGACGATAGATAGCTATTGACCAGTTTAAATTACTTTAATAATTAGGTTTGTTATCTTGTCAATTCATGAAAAACATTTAAAAAATATGATTAATTTTTGCCTACAGATGTATGCATCTAACATAGAAAAGTCTTTGCAGTGGACTGTCGCATTTAAATGTTATACCAATTTACCAATTGTTAGTTCCGCGCTTTCCAATTAAACAAAGACATTCCTTCCGTGAGCAGTGAAAACCAAAAATATTTTTTGAATTAGCATATATAGAATATCAGAAATCGGACCTATGTAACCATACGAATACATACATATTACATAGACATATTCTGCAGTAACCTTTGTTGGCTATAAATATCCCTAGAGCGCCATTGAGTGAATAATTTAGCTGAGCACACCTTTGTAATTTGCTGTCTTATGTTAATTGTTCGTTTAAAACAAGATTCGGTTAAAGAAATTACGCAAACTCCGAAACGTTATAAGTAATCACACAATTAAAATAATTAGTATGAGGCGTCACAGTTTGGTAAATTGTATAAATAACTTACCGATAATTGCTTGTAATTCAGTTCTAAATATACTATATAAATATTATTATAGTTGATTGAATTACAAACAATATTTGTATAAATTGTACATGTATGTAAATTGTACATTTTCAGTATTATAGATATCTATATATTGAAAATTTAGTTACTTTCACGCCAACGTTTTTAAATGGCTGAAAAGTGTACATCGGTACCACTGCCATACCTCTTAGTATAAAAATAAAGGAACAAAACATTTGCAATATACGAGTACATGTAGTCCTTAATTAAAATATGTCTTCAATTTAGAAATTTAATTTGAATAGTATCTGACTGTATGTAATGGCTATGAATATTAACAAATAAACAAGACGATATAATATTATTTGCACACCATACCATAAATTAATGAACGATTTAAAAGTCCTTAAGCTATAAAGTAAAAAGAAACTTAGGGTTACGGCTCGTTGCTAATATACAATATAAATTAAAGCTTATTAAAAAAGCTCGTGGCAATTTTCTCTCGCAAATATCACAGTAAGGAAGCACCAATAAAACGTTGATGGTTATTTAAAATGTTATCACAGTTAATTTAAACCGCGTTGCGGGTAAAGTGCAATTAAAACAATGATATTATTGTCCTTCTCGTTTCAATGCTAAATATTATATTTTGCAAACCGCAGCTCTTGAACAAACTGTGAAACAGGATAAGGGCAATTCAGTTAATGACATAATCCATTTCAGCGGAAATTTGTATTGTTGAAAATATTTAATTTCTTCCTTAAAATAAATGTATATTTAAAACCTACCTACTATTGAATTGTTTGTATCAGCAATGCTTATTGTGTTATATTTACTTATATAAAGGATTGCTATTGTTAATATTTAATAAGTAATTGTTAAATCACTTGAAATCAATGTTATAAAACACATGTCATACATATATATTCATTCACAACCATTGCCAACAATATTCTATTTCAATAATTTGGCGTTATTCGATATATTGAATATTACTCGACGGTGTTTTTTTCTTATGTAAACGAAGTTAAATTTAAGGCAAGCATAGCGCTATACTCGTAGTAGCTGTAACACCTGCCCGTAACAAATGTAGTGCCGCGATGTAATGCTCACTTTGAAATATTGTGTGCTTTTAAAATCTTATAGAGACAGTGATTGAACTAGTACAATTTTCTAGATTTATACTATTCAACATAATTACCCAAGCACTATTTAAAAATACGTCTTAGCTTACTAAGACGTATTCTTAAAAATATTGATAAAATACTAGATAGCTATGCAAATGTTTCAAGAAAACATTTTGAAATGTTACCGAAAACAGAAAGAATAAGATTTTTAAGTTCTTTTGCTATTTTTATAAAAAACTAGAGTTTACTCTTGCGGAATAGTAAGTTTCAAAATTCTTTGTCTTTTGTTTAAAATGAATAATTCACCGTTCATTTATTGTTTCAGAACTTATTCTGGATAGTTGAAAAGCGTTTGTCCGTATAAAATAAAGATATCTAATATTCTCGAACTTCCATTCGGCTAATTTCTTTTCAGGTTTTCTTTTCATTATCTCCGCAATAGAAGCTAAATATATATTTCAGACATTAGGAATATGGCTTAGTAAAAAATTTACATATTTTGATGAGAATTTAGCTTATATTTCTAATGTTTTGAATCCCGTAATTAAATATTTAAATTATAATATCATATTACTAAATTTAAAGTAAGCTAAAAAGATTATTAAAGATAAACATTGTTACAATTTCTGATTTTAAATTAATTACAAAAATATGACGCCTGTCGTGGCGCAGAGGCACTAGCGTGCGACTGTAAGCGCAACAGGTTGTGGGTTCGATTCCCACTCCAGGAAATGTTAGTATTTTCATTTCCTGGGTTTGTTAACAAGGCAAAGCGCGGCGTTGAATTCTGCCACTCAACACGCAATGCCTCAATTTGGCGCAAAAGAACGGAGCGTCTTAACACTAGGTTCTCAGGTTCTCTCTACCTACCCTGCTATATGGGATACAGCGTGAAGTTAAAAAAAAACAAAAACATACCTAATAAGTAGTCTACTGTCCTCGGGTCTAATTTAGCCAGTTGCTCTCGGGAATGTATATATTGTGCTCGTAATCGCCTTCTCTTTTTTTCTCTTGCCCAATCTTCAGCTAAATTTCTCCCATCTAATCTTCTTCCTTCTCTATTGGGATGCTCAGGATCAGGAGTTACAGTTGGAAGGAAATGGCGTCTACCACCCCCCATTATTACCTTTGTACAAATATATTTTTATTATTACTATTATATTAAAAATATGTATGAAAAGATTTGACAATATTAAGATACATGTTTTTACAAATCCACCAAGCGTGAATAATTTAATGAATGATTTTTATTCGGGCGGGTATTCTAAGAAAAAAAAATAATATTATGAAAAATAGCATTCTCTATTGCCAAAAAGTTGTTGTTCTTAAAAATTGTCCTTGGGTAGCAGAAATCTGTAAAAATCTCTCTACAGAGCTGATTAGAAAAACAAGTTGTAAGCATATAAAAATTTCGAAGCAGCTCGATTAATCGAACGTAAAGCTAAGCGTTTAAAGAACTTGGATGGTTTCGAACAGGCGCAGGTTTGAGTCCCGCTGGGTCCAATTTTTGTATACGTTCTCTAAAAATGTTATTCGTTTCCTATGTGTGTGATTAACACATACACACTCGTGATTAACACTAAGTATGTGATTTACACGTTTAAGTTAAAGAATAGATATTTAAATTGTAAGTTCCATTTATGAGTTCTGTTTTAGGTGATTTAAATACTTTTCTAACTGAAAGTGTCTCATTTTCTCGAAGTTTTTGTATTTAGTAATTTATTCACTCTATTAATTATAAAAATCTTAATGCATATGAATTATCCACCTAGTCATGCAATAAAAAGAAATAATAATTCCAAATATATACACATTCAAAGAAAACTTTTAAGAAAATACGTGATAAAATTCTACGAAAGTTTCATAAGCTTCTTACTGAATATATTATTAATATTTGTATTTCAATTGAAGTTAAAGTTCTTTCACAAAGCAGTCTATATGTAACAGGATATACTGCATACAGAGTGCTTTACGTCAAAAATAAATTCCTTTGTGCTGATGTTCATCTTAACATTACGGTCTGTCGAAAGACAATAAAGCCACAAGTTTTAACAGCTATTGTCTATATTTTGTTACAATATTCATAAAATTATATTACTAAGTAGATATACTTTGAATGTGGAACAGAAATTTTAGAAGAGGACGAAGTGTCTTAGCACTAGATTCCCTGGTTACCCTGCTATGTGCAGGATACAGCATGAAGCTAAAAAATATATACTTTTGTAAGAATTTATCTCGAATTATTATATGGGTATAAGCGGTTTATACCTTTATATATTTTTTCATACTACATGTACCTACTTACATAGCATGTTAAAATTTGAATGCGAAGCTATTTTTGGATTTAAAACTTTATAGCTTCACGAAATTTCGCTCAGTGCTCTGAACAAAGCACTATTTCATAAATTGCGACCTCAATCCCTTATTTCCCATCTTGTATAGAAAAAAAAGGTTATCGAGAAAATAATTACCGCTCACGTTGAACACCACAAAGTGAGTTACTTTCCTTTGGCCTTTCATATTTACAGGTGTACAAAAACTTTGTTATAAATCAAAGTTTGGGCCCTTTTATAAAGTTCATTGTTGTTACAAAAATGTCTTAGTGTGACGACGATCGATGGTTTGGTTAAACCAGGTTTGACAGGTATTTACGAATTTCTTTTGAAATGAAACGCGAATATAATATATTCAAATATAATATAGTACCGCCTGTCGTGGCGCAGCGGGATACTATTTTACTGTAAACGCGACAGGTTGTGGGTTCGATTCCCACTCCAGGAAATTGTTTTTTTTATTTCCTGGGCTTGGTAACAAGGCAAAGCGCGGCGTTGAGTTCCGCCACTCAGCACGCAATGCCTCAATTCAGCGGAAAGTGGGAAACGGAGTGTCTTAACACTAGGTTCCTCTGCCTACCCTGCTATATGCGGGATACAGCGTATAGCTATGTATATATATGTATGTATAATATAGTACATACTTCATAGTTTAGTGAGTATATACCTGTATATCTAAAAATAATTGTTTATTTTATATATACACTGTATCTGTTACTTTTCTCTATATTTTGTGGTGGACAGACGACTAATTTTTTTTTATAGAAATGTCACATTTTCATAGAACTATACTGGCACATCGATTAAGTATATTCAATTAGGTAACAGAGATCATTGCTAATTAATTTTACACGCTATAACATAAGGTGAAATTTCAAAACCTCTATATTGGCAATAATTTTTTTAAAAAATTTTCATACATATATTTCCTCATTAACTATTGGTGTTTTCGTTTCGTATTCTCTGTCGTATGAATATGAGATACTACTCTAGTAAGCACTAATATAAAACATTCATCAAATAAATTAGTTTGGCAAGGTTTAACTTTATCGCAAGCAAATTTTATTTTGTTTAAAGTAAATAGTACTTAACTAGGTATTTTATTACATACATCTCCATATCGATTATATATGAATATTGACGAACGGCAATAAAAATATATAAATAGAAAAAAAATAACCATCCATGACTAGTGACATGACTAGATAAGCCATCCATGTAAGTTATATACATCATATTATTTGTACTACGAGGTTAAATAGAGAAGGCGTAACAAAACGAAAGAAGTGTAATATTTTCGCAGTCACGTCTTACATCCAGGGTTACATGACTATCATCTATAGCCGGGTGTCTTATCATAAGGAATATAAGAACGTTGATATTATGCAAAATGGCCTACATTAATATTCCTTTCAGTCTTTCATAGAAGATACAAGAACTCTTGTAATCTTGGCACATCACATACATACCTTATCATAGAACGTAATAAATTATGTATTTAGATTTTATGCATATATGTACATATTTATATGAAGTTGATTTAAGCTTATTTTATGTTAAAGCTAATTTTTTAAACATACCGAGATTTCGTCTAAAGCGGAATTTTCTCTTTACCTGACTTAATATTTACCAAGATCAAATGCTGTATAAAATATTTACATAAGAAATAGTACTTTTTTCTAAATCAAAATCTGATGATATTTGGAGCATATAAAAATATCCACACAGCCGATATTCTGAAAATTGGAATTTTGCCTCCAATAATAGCTTTTCAGCTATATAACTATAAAGTAGGTTGTCTATTACAAAATCAAAATATATAGTATTGATTTATCATAAAAAATATTAAATTTAATTAATTGAAACAATAATATATTTACAAAAATGAAAAAATCCATTCATTATTTTTTTTATACTTAGTGAATTGCAGAGAAATATATAGCAAACAGCTTCAACAACGATAAGTATCTATAAAATAAATATAACATAAAAATTTCATTTAGTAAAAATGATCTTATATAAGTTAAACAGTGTCTATACATAAAATACTTACATTAATACTTCTGCCAGGTTCATTTTCAACAAGCTGAAGGGCTATATCTTTACAATCTCGCCTCACAGTGGGGGGCACGCGGCTATCATCCTCCCAGTAGCGAGACGGCGCGTGTGCATACAGCGCGGCGGGGGTGGCGTGTGTTATACGCGCTGTTGTTACTATGCCACTGGATTTACCTAGGAATAAGCAAATTGTTATAATACCTACTTTTACATTTAATTATAAAGTAAATTAATATATTAATTGAAAGGGAAATTATGTTATGAGCCATATAAATTAACTAAAAGGGCAATTATGTTATGAGCCATTGCGGTTAAACGGAATAGATATGCGATCAAATCCCAAAAGGCTAAATATTTAAATTAGCAAATAAGATGTTCCCCAGATCTGGTTAGATAAAACGCGTTAGCATCAGTAGATTTGTTTTTGAAAACAGTTGATGAAAATCTCTTTGACAAAATTTAATACAAATATGTACTGCTTTAAGTAATTGTTTATTCTAACATATTTATAAGGAAAATAAAATTATGTTCATTCATCTTATGATGAAAACGTACAACTAACACATTTAACAAGCAATTGTTATAGGTAAGCTACGTAGGTATACACTTGCTAATATTGACGCGTAATAATGTGAAAACGTTTTATAATACCTTTAATGAGTTACTAGAACGTCTATAAAGCAACTAGGATTTTTTTTATATGTTTTATTGTTATTTATGCCTCTCTTAGTAAAATATAATTCTCTATAATATTTTTGTTCAAAAAAAGTGCTTAAGTAAACTGACCTTCAACTGAACTTAATCAATAATTGATATATGTGTATACTTGAATCCATAATAATAAAGTACAATTCCAAAAGCCCTATACATTTTGTGAAAAAAATAAAATATTTAAATAAATTGTATTACTTTTAAAGAATAACAAGCCAATTACTTGATAATACAAACACAGAATTAATAAGTGAGCAATTAGTGTAATATTTTACGATCCAACTATAACGTTTCCCCGCTTAATTAATTTTTTCTTCATCTCCACGTAACTCTCATGAGAAATAAAAAGCAATCTAGCAATGGACCTGCCTAGTACCCTATTCATCTCAGTTAATAATGTACGAATGCGTTATATTTTTTTAGATAGCCAGCTTGCAGTAACATGAATTATAAGTAAGATATTGTTATGAAAAATATATATGGAATACATCATTAAATACAGTTATTATTACATATTATTTAAATTTTCGTCATAATAAATTAGTCGTTCTAAATTATGAAAACTGGAAATATAACTTAGAGAACCACTTCAAAAGTAATCACAGTTAAATCGCATACCGTGTATCTTGGTTTCTCATATAAGGATCGAAAGTCAAACATGAGTTGTCTGTAAAGTTTCACTTACCAGCTTCATGCGCCCAATCTATCAACGAAGTGACTTTAGAGTTTATTGCGGATGCGCAATTATTAAACCGTCCGCCCGCATCTAGACCAAGAGTCTCATATCGAGCCTTTACACCACATAAGAGGGCGGTTGCACAAGCTGATGATTCGCCAGTTTGAGCGTCTATGTTGTAGGTCTGCGTATAAATAATTAATTATTATATTAACATTTTAATATGAAAGATAAACCTTACTACAATATAAAATAGATTCTAGCACATTATAAAGTTCTAGGACTTATTGTATAAGCAACGCGGGCTCCACTCCTGGCGCAGTATTTTTTTAGCCATATTAATAAAATGTAAATATCGTTATATATGGAGGAAATGTATGTAATATACATATGACCAAATGTGATAAGTAAGAAATTTTCGCCATTGAATTTCATTTAACCCTTTTCGTAAGATGATAGAGAATGTTATAAAAAATATATTGTTTATGTACAACGGTACTAAAGTAGTGGTCGTAAAGTAGTGAAGTTGTAAGCGATAAGAAAATGTCACTGTTCTTCCATTATTATTTGATAACTCGTTATTTTTTTTTTTTTTTTATGGATAACGGATGGCAAACGAGCAGAAGGACCACCTGATGGTAAGTGGTACCTTCGCCCATGAACATCTACACCACCATAGATGTTGTAGATGCGTTGCCAACCTAGAGGATAGAGACGGAAGGGGAGGATAATGTAGTAGTCCGCTATCGGAACCACCACATTTTTGGGAAAGAATGGGTGAGAAAGGGGAAAACCTGGCTCGTTATTAATATATTTGAAATATTCTTTATTCAGCCAGCGCAAGTTACTTCACAATAGCTGTAACGGAAATCAGGCATCTTTGATAAAATATAACAACTACACTGCCGTAACGATATCGTCTATTTTGGTTAATATTTACATTTCTCAGAAAATGCACATCTATTGTATATATTTTGGAGCATACAATGTGAGCTTGTTATCTTAACATATATTCATTTCATATGCTTAGAATACACTGCTTGGAATAAAATCTTCCTATTATACTGATGATTGCATTGTTCACTCGACATCCCATAATAATTCGGATAACAATATTTAAAATAAATAACGCATTAACAAAGTAAACCATATTCTCTTCAGTTTTCATCATCTCCAAAGATAACATTATGTACTAAGTTAGTTTTAATTAAGTTGGGCGAATCGACGTGTATGTGGACCCTTCGTAATCTTGCCGGACCCTATCCTCATAATACAATTATAGTTGACGATTTGTTTCTACACGAGATTAACTCGGGATCAAAGATGGAACTTACTATTTAAATTAATTAACTACACCTAATTTAACTTGTAATGTAAAAATATACATTTTGGCTAGAATACTGAGTCTTTCTCGTTACCTACTTGTGTGTGTTCTATTATTTCTATTGTTCAAAAATGTTTTAAATGTTATGTTCATGAATCGTTTCATCTTATCGACGTAGATTGTAAAAATATTTTCTTTTTATTTTTTGTTTATTTATTTTTGAAATACAAAATGGCCTTCCAACAAACAAACAATTTAACAAACTCATTGACTTAAAAAAAGTGTAACCTATTTCAGTAGCAAAAGTAAAAATCCTATATTATTTATTTAATATTTTGATAAATATTCATATCTAATAAAATATTCACGAAAAACAAAACCCAACAACGAAATATTTTTTGAAAGCTACCTAAAACATATAATCAATTAAAACATAAAGGGGTTATGAGAACCAATAAAAATCATATGGTGCCAAAACTAAATAATGTCACTGCTTCATAAGCACTGTCTAGACTCTAGAATACATTTCGGTTTGAATATTTGTATTTAAATATATGATTCTAGTTAAAGTTGAAGTGAAACGTGAGTTAAATATAGTACAATACAGTACACAGCAGGTATAAATAATGATTTAAATTTTAAAAAAAACTAGCTTCACGCTGTCTGTCCGGAACATAGTTAGGGTAGGCAAAAGGAACCAGAGAATCCAGTGCTAAGACACTCTGTTCTCTTAAAATTTCCATTTCTCCACTCTCCGCCGTAATTTAGGCATTGCTTGCTGAGTGACGGAACTTAACGCCGCGCTTTGCCTTGTTACCAAGCCGGGGAAATGAAAATACTAAATAAAATAATAATTTAAGGCAAAAATATTTTCAATAGTTTAACGTCTCTTTATAAAAACTTTTTTATATCCATTCTATCTTTTGTATAAAAACGGTTAACGATATTGGATAACGCCCAAAGTTGCAAACGATAGTGGAATACGTCACGCTGGAGCCAACCATAGACTATTTTATGACCCAGTCTTCCCGAGAGTAACTAAGGCCAAAATAATATATCTATTTCTAGAATCTCATCTCAAGTTTTTTATTTGAAATATAAGAAATTTATTTTATGTTGTAAAAATAAACTGCTTGCGTATGTTTTTCAATAAATTGAAGCTAAACTGTAACAATTTTTTATAGCTTGGAACTTGATGAATTTTTTAAATCAAGCCATTGTTGGAGTTTGTTAAACGTTGATTAAAATTTGATATTTTTTTATTAAATAATCTCTTGCGCATGGATCTTATTTAAACGAAAACAAAATTAAAATATATATGAATACACTGAATATTTATACAAAAAAATAAATAACATCTTATATGTGTATATGGGCTTAATGTTTTGATATTTAAATTATAGAACACACTATGTAATAAATAATTATTAAATCGAACATAATTAATAAAAAAAATATGTGTTTCATATTTGAAAGTGTACAAATAACACTTGTAGACTTTATACTTCATAATAAAAAAAGTAAATTAACATAGATACCTTTGCAAGTGCGACCGCAGGAAATGTATCCCAGACTAAATCTGTATCCTCCCCCGACTGACCCCTACGTTGACCACGAAGTATTCTCGCAGCCGTCGCCGTGGTCAAGCTCATACCGTCACCGACCACTAGTATTACGTTCCTTGGGATACAAATTTCCTTTTTGGTAAAAATTTAATATAAAATAACGAATAATAGACAAATAATAAAAAATATACAACAGATTAATTTTATTACGTCAGCACCATTGCTCCGCAGAAATAAGCAATTATTCATATTTTTATTAAACATGCCTGCGTTTTTGTTTTGTTAATAATAGTTATTAAAATTATGTTAATACCAATTCATTACCCTATTTTTATTTTCCATGTTTTTTTTTCTATATTTTGTTTTATATAAAAGACGATATAAATAACACATGATCATATAAACACAATTGCCTACCACAATACAGTAATAATACAGTCTAATACCAACTTAGATGTCGTTACCGATTATTGGACACAAACTCACTTTATACATATATGCTAATTCGCCTCTAATAAGCGTTCAAATTACATACAAACCGTTCAATCAACTCAAACACAATACAGATCTATTAATATAAATGCATAGGCAAAGAGATGTATATCAATAGATCATCAATTGTTAATTAGTTTAAATTTTCATGACAAACAATGTAAGTAATGATTGTCGAACGTACTAGAAGCCAGAAATTTTCTGTTTATTGTATTTTCATAGAGTATTTATTTATTTTTTCATATTTGTTTCCACACTATGCATATTGTAAAAAAAATGAATCTTAAAACGATAAATTTTAAAATTTAAAATTATAATATATATATATATATATATTATAATTATTATATACCACTCCAATAAAAGTGACATATTCAAACAAAATTAAATATTTAACTTGTCTCGTTTATTTTGAATGAATGAATGAATGAGGCAAAACAAAATGAAATTACTTACTTCGCAATTGGATTTTTCTCTGAAGCGTACTGGAGACGTTTTTGTAGTGTCTCTTGTGCTTGTGCATACCAATATTGACGATCTGAAAATTAAAATCTATTATTTTCCCTACCTACTAACGCTTTTTCCTTTAGATTTTATTATATATTATATAAATTTTACAATAAATTAAATAATGAACGATTATTTTGCCTAGAACTTTAGTTACATCAAAATGTAGTTTAAATGTCAACTCCTAAAATGGCGGGAAAATGAGTGTCATATTTTTATGCAGTGTCAATGGCCAGTTATATACAAGCCCAAATATGTGATTATGATATACTCAAATTAAATAAATGAACACAAATATTATTTTAAAGTAAAGTATTATGAGTGATTAAATACAAAAAAAGTAATGTTTTACTTTTTTAACTATACTGACTTACTGGTATGTTACTAGTTGTTATTTTAAGAAATTATTGCAAATTCAGTTATTTATGATGAGTATTATATATTAATATTTATATTAAATAAATACATAAAGGATTCTATGTCCTTTCAAATATTTATTCTACATGCACATTTTAGGCATTTATCATCAGTAATAAACAAGGTTTTATTCAAATCCCAAAAGTTCCCAGTCATCATTAGTATACCTACACTAAATCATTAATATAATATTAGTATAAATAGAGAAATACATATATAATTGTATATAGCTTCTGTATAGTAATTTTCAATAGTGCCGTGAGAAACAAGTAATGTTCCTATTTCTTGGGTCAAATAGAGACTTGAAGTTTAGAGCTTTTCGAGTGTTAAAACATTTATTTTCATTTTCTCTGCACATCTTTGTTCGATGTAGTGTAAACCAGCATCTCTCAATAACACACTAGCGCCAGCGCTTAGTAAGAGAAACAACATTTTTCTTTATTTTAAATAACAATGTTAGCTAACATTACTACACATAAAATTTAATCAATATCGAAATAATTTTTGTCAACGAAATAATAACTATTATTTGTATAAAAAAATATACTGACAAATGACAGTAACAAACATCGATGGCAAGTCGATATTTTTGTCGATATTTTTATCGATATTAACTCTGAATAAAATCTAAATTATTTATTTTCGTAAGAATACAAACGCAATTAATAGATATATAACACATACATTTTTAAAGCAAAAGGCAAGTTACAGCTACCAATATATTCTATCATTATACCATTTATATTCTAATAAAGACCGTAGTAAAATTTGAACACAGATAAAAAATCCATTTGGACGTGTGAAACATTGACCTTTTCGAGTAAAAATATAAAAGTGCCACATCTGCACGTCGTGTTTACAATTTTATATCATGATTTGCATACAATTATTTTATTTTAATTATATTACGTTCATACTTACATATATATTTAATACATATTATTGATTTCTTTAAATTACACTTTTTAAAAGTAAGATAAAATAGTGTTCTTGATTACTTTTAAGGATTCTTTTAAAATCTTAGAATTTATTCATCGTCAATTTTTAGGAAAATTAGAAGTTACACTTTCATTTTTGAAGTTTGAAAGTGTTAATCACACACTTAGGATTTTTTTTTTAGCTTCACACTGTATACCTGTATCTGAGAACCTAGTGTTAAGACACTCCGTTCCCCACTTTTCCGCCGAATTGAGGCATTCATTTTCAATTTAAATAGTAGATACATTTCATATACCATCTGATAAAATAATATAATCAAGTCAATTTTTACTTTAAACATGTTAGTTTATATAGTTTATTAATATTATTATTTACTTATTTTCCTTTGCTCTGGTAAGACAAAACGCGGCGTTGAGTTCCGTCACTTAACAGCATTCTTGAACGAAAACGAACAGTGACATTCGGTTTCACGACTACTGTGCTATGCGGGATAAAGCTTGAAGTTACTTTTTTTCATATCATGCTTTTACTTTCCAAACTATTATGTAACAAAACTCTTCAGCCAAAAGTTCTCGCAATATGATTCTCATAAAAAACAATGTAAAGATATGAAAACGCTAACATAAACAGTACAGCTACTCATATATTTGCTGTCATGAAGACAGCACCGACCGACTTGTTTATAGAAAGTCGTTCTAAAAGACAAATAACACAATATTTCATTAATATTTTCTTTCTTTTATAGGAATATTTTTTGTAGCTACAGTTTTTTTAATTGCTTCAGTAAGTCGGGCAAGTACTTTTTTTACATATATTAAAAATATAAATTATATTCACTATCTAATGAATCTATCAATAATCTTATTACTGTAGTTAAATATATATGTTTTTTTTTTATAGCTTTACGCTATATACCGCACATAACAAGGTAGGCAGAGGGAGCCAGATACCCTAGTGTTAAGACACTCCTTTCTCTTTTAACGATTCCAGAGGCATTGCTTGCTGAGTGGCAAAACTCAACACGGCGCTTTGTCTTGTGACCAGAGCGAGAAAATGAAAATAATAAATATTATTTAATATATTCAAAAAATATGTGTATTTTCGAATTAAAAACTCAATAAATATGTAGATAAATATCTACATATTTATTGAGTTTTATATTCGTAATAAATGTGTAATTTTTGGAAAAAAAAATGAATATTTGAGACTAAAACAAATAGAACAACATATTTTATTGCCAAAGGTAAATATATACTTTAAGACGAAAAGTAGTAATCATACTGGGTTTGACCGAAAATCGCTATCAAGAATAACATCAAAGCAATCTCTAAATCCCACTTGGTCTCCATTCAAACTGTGGTATTATTGCGTCTGACACACAACTTGTCTCGAAGTTTGGAGATATTTACTCAACTCGGTCTCTCGAGGAGTTAAATTAGGATCATTTGAAATGTAATGGTAATATCTTATGTGAAAAAAAATACATTTTACAGTAGAGCACAGTGTTAAATGCTTTTTTAAATGTTATTCAGATACTTAAGATACTTAAAAACGTATAAAAAATCTTACAGAAATATTGACAGGAAAAATAAGTTGTGGCAAGCGTTTATGAGTTGTTTTTTTATTCTATGTGTTTTTAGGTTAACTTCTCATATATTTCCATCTTTAATTATTTTGCCCTAAGAATTAATGAAATTATTATAACCTTCCTAAAAAAATACGTACATAAAAATTAAACCTTTTCAAAAATTTTTTCTCGAGATTTTTTTTTTCGTTATTCGATATTAGGTTATATAATATTTAATGAGTGTAATTCAGTAATTTTATCAATACTTACCGTTATTCATTAATTTCGGAAAATATATAGAAATTTTTCACAATAATAAGTAACATAATTTAAATTCTTTTGGAATGTTTTGGGGCAAAAATTGGAAAAGCTCCTTTACACGTTAAAAATGTGAATAGTCCTTGAAATTTAAATGTTTTTTACACGTATATACTACACGATGACTTTTTGCGGTCTCTTTTTTTAATACTTTGACGTATCATGACGATACTATCAGTATCGTATCAGTAACAGGTATAGTATGTACGAGTAGTCTATATTACGGACTGGTATTCGATTCCTGAGTCTATTGTCTAACAATAAGCCTCTAAATTGGCCCAACTTATATGATACGCTTCCTGATTTATAACAAAGTTTCGCTCGTTATCATCATATTAACAAATTTTTCCAAACGAATGGAGTGTATACAGGGAGTATTGTTGCAATTCGAACAGCAACGTCGTCAGCAAAACTATTTGGTACTGTACTCCACAAGTTTATATTATCTTAACAGCTTATATATCAAAGTAATGAACTCCGTGTAGTTTGTGCTACACAAAGTTCATCTGTGCAAATTTCGAACGATGTTAGAATTTAGTGTAGGAAAACCTTCAGCTTACCTCCGCAGTTAATTGACCTCTGTTTATCGTTATCAAGTAAATCAGGTCAAAATCTATTTTTACTTATATTTACCGTACGCTTCCTTTGCTTCAGCATTCATCGGTGCCGGAGACAAGACTCCATTGCTGATCGTGCACATTATGATCACGATGCAGCACCAAGCACTCATGATTGACAAGCTTCATCGGTGCTAACGTTCTTCCCACAGTCACTAAGAAACGATTGATGAGTAATTCTTTTTAAGGTACTCGAACAATTTGTTTTAGTTCTTTTCTATAACCTGCAACAAAAGATATTATGGTTATAATTAAGTAATTAGTAGGATAAAAAAGTTATAATGCATCTATCTACAACATGATTATTATGAACATCCCTCTTTCTTTTCACACTTCATACGTAGCATTGACAAAAAAACGGCACACAAAATGATTAAAATCCACAAACAATGATTAAGACAATGGCAAAAACTTTTTTAAGAAGTAGTTGATGACATCCTAAAAATGAATAAAAGGTGCTCCACTGTTGCACTGTAACTTAAGAAGTAGAACTGGTGATAAAACGCATTTCTGCACCATTAATGTTTTTGTTGTTCATTTCTCTATTATGACCCATCGTTTATTTTTATGCATGTGTTTAAAAATAATTTCAACCGACCGAGCAACATGATTATATAACAAATATATACGTGGCATATTTACACCATTTTTGACTATTCAATTTTCAGAGCAATTTAATAAAATATTAAGTTAAAGAAACATTATCTAAATATCTTGGGGATTTAAGTGTTACATTTAAAGTTGAAAAGAAAAGCTATTAAAAATATAAACTTATTAAAATTGTTACTTGTAGAAACAGAGCAATCGAATGTTTTTTCTTATAAAAAGAAACTTGTAGCTTTCATGGCAAAATGTTTCACCGGGAAAAGTTTAATCTGTCTTTATAGGTACCTAGTTGGGCAATATCATGATTTTTGTCAACACCAATAAGGAAGATACGTAGAAAATATGATAATAAGTTCGTAGCTCATCGCTTTGTACCTTTCATGAGGATATGTAGCAAGTCGTAAACCTCAGACACTCTGTTTAAGGTTCGCGATACGCTTCATAAGTGGAACCGCAATATAATTTTCACAATATATTTCTTGACGCTTCGGTAAACATACGTTTTACATTATATCATTCAACCACGCTTGTTTTTTGTGATATTTCCAACGCAACACGCGGAAAGAGTGAAACAATTAATTTTTCAATTTTGTGCACCATCAATTTTATTCGTTGACTATTTTATTGTGGATATGCGAAAATTGACAGAATATGTGAAGACAATATTTGATTAAAAAATAATATTAATAACTTAGTAGATAAATATGGAAACTTAATACGGACATAAAATCATACAAGTTTGTATGTCGGCTCTTTGATGTCTTCGATGAATATAAATATAAATACAACAACCACACATTGACCCAACTGACCGTAAGCATATAAGAGCATCGATTCTGGCTTCCATCTTCTTTTATTTACAACACGCCAGGCGAATATATGCACGTTACGGACACGTTAACACGCCTTTTAAAAATACACGCGTAGTCCTACCCCTAAAAATGTATTTATGAAACTACAGTATTTTTTTTTTTTTTTTTTATTGATAACGGACGGCAAACGAGCAGAAGGACCACCTGATGGTAAGTGGTTACCTTCGCCCATAGACATCTACAACACCAGAGATGTTGTAGATGCGTTGCCAACCTAGAGGATACTGATGAAAGGGGGGACAATGTAGTAGTCCACTATCAGAACCACCACATTTTGGGGAAAGGATGGGTGGGAAAGGGGAAAATCTGGCTTACATGCCATCGAACCGGAACACATCATTAGATATTTGGCGGTTCGTCTTTGACATGATAGTGATCGCGAGCCAGTCGGAGGACGAACCTCCTACCACCTAACAAAATGAAACTACAGTAAATTTTAGCTACTAATATACGAGCGTACATATAACTTTTAAATGAGATTGCATTCTTTTCATTATTTCGCTCAAGCGTATCTTCCTCCTCCTAACTTTAGAAACTTTCTTTAAGATTAGACATTTCTAAGTCCAATAGCGTGGCCTTTGAAATTCGAAGCGAGCGCCAAACTTTACCCTTTCGATATCTGTTTCAAACTTCATTTTACAAATAAACCAAACTATAATATTCCTTGAAATGCCAACATTTGGCCAAATGGTAGTATGTTTGATTTATCAAAGTTTATCTAATAAGTTATAGTTTTAATGTTTAACTAAATGTATCATAGCCTACTTGCATTATTTGTTACTCAGATGTTCCAAAATGTTGTTGTAAATT
>JAKGSA010001302.1:28125-78332 GCA_033558755.1 Philaethria dido | reverse complement strand
TATATTGTGAAAACTATTCATTTGTTAATCTATGTTTGTGTTTTCGTCGATTGAAGAGGTCGAAGCTCGTTCGGAACGAGGCAAATGTTCAATGTCTGTACAGCCGTTTTTGAACGCTTTGTACCATAACTTGTGTTTTTGATAAAATTGATTCACCGTAAGCCTCTCCTGACATTTTTGACGTTTCCGCACGCGAAATTTTCTTTGTAACACAAAATTTAATGCAAACTCTTTGTTCAGTTATTGGATTCATTATAAAAATCGCCGCGCACTACTGAGGTGTGTTTACTAAACTGAGTGCTGTCAACAAACTAGTTGTCAGATCGCGCTAACAATTGGTATCAGAGGTCAGCACAGTGCTACCAACTTACAAAAAATATATATTTGAAAAATAATTAACGTGCGACTTTTAAATTGAAATTTCCGGATACTTTATTGTCACAATGTATACATAATACATAGTACATGTCTAACATAATACATGTTTTGATTTTGAATATAACCAAAGTTAGGTAACGAGCCGTCTGATATCCGAACTATGATCCGGCCTATATTTCAGATATCAGATCCTCAACCACCGGTGCGACATAAATATATTAATTTAACACGTACAATGCAGTTATTTAAATATATTATTGTGTGTGTGTGTGTGTGTGCGTGTGCGTATGCGTGTGCGCGTGCGCGTGCATGCGTGCGTGTTTGTGTGTTGTGTGTGTTTGTGTGTGTGTGTGTATATGTATGTATGCATGTATTTAGCCATTCTTTTAATTTGTGACGGGCGACTAATTTGTTTTTTGACTAATTTATGTCGGTGACGGGCTAGAGTGTATGACGTGTGTGGGCGACAGCGAATGACGTGAGTGAGCTAGAGTGTGACATACGTGGGCGATAGTGTGTGACACGTGACGTGCATCACCGGTTCTGTGTTCATTGTTGTCATATGGCCATGACTTTTATGATTTGAAAAAGGTATGTGGCGGCAAGTGTCGCCACGCTATATGGTGGAATATGTATGTGTAGTCTGTATGTAGTTTTGTGTATGTTTTAAATATTTTTTGTATTTAATAAAAATAAATGTTTATTAAATATATTTCTTTTCATTATGCCATATTGAGTGGCTTTTAAGAACCATTTTACTGTTCTGAAGCTGTGGTGGGAAATCTCATCCTAGTAACGTATACTAGCCAGTCACTATTGTTTATAAACGGAGCACGCATACTATCAGTAAAAAATTATATTTTTCTTTCTATGAACCCATTTGTAACAATAAGATTAAATAAAATTATTTTAAATGTACAGGTACCTCCTGCTTGTACAATACCGATACTGGCGTCTCTTATAAGCTTGATATGGACGCACGAGTCCCCGAGGTATTTGCTGGAAGTGGGCCGCGACGTCGACGCCATGATGGTTTACCAGGTAATATATGACTATAATATTGAAGCCATGGTGGCGCATTGGAACAGTGTCTAACTGAAAATGCGAATGGTTATGGATTCGATTCCCATTCAAGGAAATGTTTACATTTAAATTACTTTTATTTCCCACTCTGGTAAGATCAAGAGTTATGTTGAGATCCAGCATTTAACATGCACGCTATCTCGAAATCGCAAACACGAGAACGAGTGTCTTGACTCTAGGTTTTCACTAGCCTGTTTTGCGACATAAAGTGTGAAGCTGGAAATGTCAAAAATGTCATTAAATTATACGATAACAAAGGTAACAAGGCAAAGCGCGGCGTTGAGTTTCGCCACTCAACATGCAATGCTTCAATTTGGGGGAAAGTGGGGAACGGAAATGTTGAAAGAGAATGGAGTGTCTTAACACTAGGTTCTCTGGTTCCCTCTGCTTACCCCGCTATATGCGGGGTACAGCGTGAAGTTAAAAAAAATATATATACGATTTACGTACAAAGTTTTTTGACAAAGCGGTCTTGTCTTCATTACGCATGACAACGAGTGTATTTAGGTCAATAATCTATGCAATTATGTGCAGATGTACGTAACGAACGCCTCATATCATCTGCACATTAATATATCAACTCAAAGCAACTAGGACTCAGCTATAAATACGTACATACAAACAAAATAGTGTATGTCCGTAGAGCATCCACAGCGGCAACCAGACGCGCGTGTGCGGCGTGACGCGCGCGCCGCCCGACTACCGCGTGGGGGAGCTCGCGCTGCCCGGCAAGCGGCGCGCGCCCGCGCTGCACCACGTGCGGCACAGCGTCAAGATGGTACGTCACGTCACGCGCCTCATGTCATGCTCGTGTCATGTCACGTTCAATAGACACAGAGAATTTGTAGATAAAAGCGTCATGATGATTCTTTTTTTAAACGATAGCCAATGTAGGTAACATTTAATGAGTAATTTTTGAGTTATTGGTTGATTAATAGCAATACAAAGGTAAATGCGGTATTAAATACGCCTATATCTAGGTTTCGTGAAAATTTAAATAAAAAAAGCGTTTTGGATCCATTCGGAAGCTCTCTAGATAGATATCGTAGGAATGCCATTCATTTTCTTTTTACTTGTACTTTATTTATATTTTTTTATGTTTATTTATTGTATTGTAATAACATTGTTTGTTGTTACAATACAATAAATAAACATAAAAAAATATATTTATATATATTCTATGTAGTATTTGTTGTCTTGTCCCTGTAATTACATGTGGTATTCACTTAATAATAAAATAAGGGATAATGCATTTAGCTATAAGAAAAAAAAACAAATATATATATATATATATATATATATATATATATATATATATATATACATAAACATAATGTGTTCACAGTTCTGGCAGGCGTTTTTCCAGCTGTTTTCGAGCACTTACAGAAATGCAACACTCTCACTGACCGGTTTGCTGGTCTGTACAGTTGCTATACAGGTAACATTTAATTTAAATTAAATTATACAATTAAAAATGAAAAAGATATTGGGAAACTATTTAAAAAATTTAACGAATAGCGTATTACAATCACTTTCTACGAAAATCTGATTTTTTATAAAATGTTTTGTGTTTCTTTTTGTTTAAATATTAGAATATAAAGTAAGTATATTTTTAAAGTAATTTTGATGACAAATTAATTGTTTTATTTACTAGTTTTTAAATACGTAAGTAGTCACGGAATGTCAGTAAATTACTTTACGTGATAACGAAATATCACGTAAAGTAAAAAAAATAGTGTCACCAATAAGGGGATTTCTCGAAATATGAGTACTGTGGGAATGAAAAAAAATAGAATTGTACATTTTGCAATTTAAATTACTGAACACAGAAATTTATAAAGTAAAAGATGATTCGTTAAATAAAAAAACATATATATTCTTAGAAATTACGAAAAATATTAATGGAATAATAAGTTCTCAATCAATTAAAATTGAAAATCGGTCACAGTAACGTAGCGATGTTTCCTAGTTGATAGTCGACGGTAAAAAGGGACGAGGGTAATTTCTATTGCCTTTATTTATTTATTGGTTTATCACATAAGTACAGTTACAGAATTAAATAAAAAACAATTACACGTTAAAAATCATTTTTAGAAGGATACAGTAACCATACACATGTATGTTAAGATAAACACCGTATGCAATATTTATGTAAGAGAAAATAACATATGCCATTTACCACCCGAATTATGATAGACTGCTTGTTATGATGGAACACAATGTCAAAAATAATTTAAAACAAATGACTCCTAGAATGGAAACTAAACCCCACAAATCAATCGTTATTACAGTTAAACCCTGCTCCATTCTTCTTGCATTACGATGGCCTGCTTATTTAGGCTAAATGTATAACTTTTAATATTCATGGTCATCATATAGGTTCATTTCGGTTTGGTAACTACAAAGCGCGGCGTTGAAAGTTCCGCCACCAACACGCAATGCCTCAGAAGGAGCGTCTATAATACTAGGGAGTTCTCAGGTTCCCTACATTGAATCTAATTAAATTTTATAGAGGAAAAGAAAAAATGGTGTGACTTCTACTTATAATAGTCACACAACATGTTGCTCTTGTACTACCCTGTAATATGCGGATGTGCTTAGAGACTACGTATTATATTGACGTAAAAATATATTTTTTATACGTAAAATAATGACTCCTTATAATTATTATTCCTTTGCCATAATAAAATAAATGGAACTTATAACAAAGACACATTAAATTGGATAAAAGAATAATAAAATAAAAGTGAAAAGTATCTACTAGTGCATGTACACTCTCGCCATTGTGACGCAGTGCGATATTAGCCCTGATTACGCATAACAGCTTTCAGTCTGATCCTATGCGTGGTGAAAAAAGATTGTATTTTTGTTCTTTTCTCCCGCTTTAGCGGTGTTTCCGCCACCAAAACACAATGCTTCAAAATTAGAAAGGAGAAATGCAAAGTGTCCTGAACACAAGATTATCTGCCTTTTCTGCTTTGTATTATGCAAGAGACTCGTGAAAATGTAGACTTTACTAAGTAACTATTACAAATGAATAACACCAAATGTTAATATAGTAAATGCACTTCTTCATTACTGCACTGTTCAATGTTTAGATAATGGAAGTTATAAAAATAAACTTTGTTTTAGATACTTTTATAGTAAGTAGTCTTGAAAAATAAAAAATAAATATTGTGTATGAACACAGTTTTTGGAATATTACAACTTAATTACATGGTTCATAAATAATAACTTATAAAGAGTATTTTAAATGTATTAAAAACTAGGGTAAAGTAATTTTGCCAGAATTTGTTTTATTTAATTAAGTTGTTTTGTTTTTCAGGGCCATGATTTAAAAAACAGTTGTATAAATAATTTTAACTGGTTATTGAAACTGGCATAGCATTTAATACTTATATATATATTTAATATTTTTCCTTATTCAATGGAAACTTACAAATAATAACAGATTGAAGTTTTAAAACCACCAAACGTCGCCAAGTCCAACACAAAGTCGAATGACTCGAGATGAATGAACATCGAATGATTTGCGGAGATTTGTTCGTTCTGTTCTGCGTTTTACAGATTATAAATACTTAATGATTAACGTGATGAGAAGTTTTTTAATATTGCTAATTTTGTAAAAAAATCATATAAAAATAATAAAAGAAAGTATTGTTTTTGTCCTATATTTAAAATATAATATGAATTGTAACTAAAAATAATACTATGTATTCTCCAGTATATAACATAGTCTATGATCGAGAATATTTAATTTAAATAATTGTCTATGGATAATAAGTGTGCTTATTGACGTTGACAGTTGTAATATTTTGACAAGTAACAACTAGTATCTAGCACGTGTATTTCTAGCGGTAGCGGGTTTTTAATTTATTTAATGAACAAATTGTAAAATTAAGCAAAATGAAAGTTTTATCAGAACCCAGAACACGGATTTTATTTGAAAAATTGACTAAATAGTAAATTTAATTCAATATTTTGATTTATAATAAATTTTAAGCAACTTCGTGATATTTACGAAGTGTTAAAGCTATGATAAATATACTAATTATTTACTTTTTATAGTAAGAATATTGTGGCATTACTTATTAAGTTATGAGTATTAACCATACATTTTTTAATTTCAGTATCGGAGTAAATGTAAAGCTACTCATAGACAGACCTGATGGCACTTACTGCTTCAGAGAAAAGAAAGACAGAGTATACTATATATCTGAACGTTTATTGCAATTAGCTCATACAGTCAAACCAGATCACTTAATATCTGCTGGGACATGCTTCGGAAAGTTTACAAAGACTAATAAGTTTAGATTACATATAACAGCATTGACATACATTGCACCATATGCACAATATAAAATATGGGTGAAACCTTCAGCAGAACAACAGTTCTTATATGGGCATCATGTTATTAAGAGTGGTAAGACTAAATGTTTATCATACCTCGATACAAATGTGTGTTGTGATCTTTAACTTCTGATCTAATCTAATTTTCGCATTAATTGTTATTAAAACGCTTTGAATAATTATCAGAATTAATAAAAAAGAGGAAAGATTTAAAGTTAGGTGCTATATAGATTTCAATAAAATGCATTATTAACATTTATTAATATAAATTAATTAATTATTATTTAATAATTTAATATTTAGATACCACTATATTTTGATTTAACTGAAACAAAAAATACATACCAAAAATTCTTGGTTGCCTTTGTATTTATAAGGCTTATATCATTACTCACACCTGGAATGATAAAACTTTAGTCTAATATCCTTTATTTTACTGAACATAGACTGTTTATTAATTAACTAAATGAAAATCAATATTCTTTTTTCATCTTTTATACAACAAATAAAACAAAACTTTTGAAAAGTAAAATTTATAACTTATTAAGCTTTATATATATGTAGTCATAATCTAATTAAGGTATTTTCTATGTTAACATTAGATAAGGCATATTTATTAAAAAAAAAGCAATTCAAATTTCAGGTTTAGGCAGAATAACAGAAAACACACCAAAACACCAAGGTGTAGTTATAAACACAATGTCAGACATTCCCATTGGCTTTGGTGTAGCAGCGAGGTCTACGGCAGATTGTAGGCATGCTGACCCACTTGCAACTATTGCATTTCATCAAGCTGATGTAGGAGAATATATAAGATCGGAGGACACTTTAGTATGAAATATAGATTTTTTTAAATGTATTTCTTGTTTTTTTTATTACCAGTCAAGTTTTTTCTACATAGTAGGGTAGGTGGAGACCCTAGTATGTAAATTTTTATTACTTTCTACTTAATTCTAGGTATTGAATGTTGAGTTGCGGAAATGAACACTGTTGGGTCTTACCGGATTGGGAAAATAAAAATTAAATGACTTAGACATAAACATTCCCCTCAGTGATGATTATCATGTGATATCATCAATCATCTGTATACATTAAGTGTACCACCATAAAAGTTTTAATTATACTGAAATTAATCATATATATAGAAAAAAAGTGACATCTACAGAATAAACTGAAAACTAACGTAAGGGAAATATTGTTTCATACTTCTGTGGTTAGTTGTGCCATATGTTGATAGATGGCGTTGTTCGCGGGGAATCTTAATTTATAGTATGCTTAGGATAAAATGACCAACTTTTATAATAAAATTGTATAATTTATAATGTATATACATTTTTATTAGTTTGTCAAGAAATTACGAATTTAGTACAATATAATTAAATTGGTTATTGTGTTTATCATGTTAAAGATAATTCATAAAAATGGACGCTTAAACGCGTATCCATCTTCACGCACGACAAGTCATGAATCACAGTTAATAGGTACTCCTACATGAAATAAATTTAGTTTCTAAATTTACATTGTCCTGTTGTGGCGCAGAGGCGTGCGACTGTAAACACGACAGGTTGAGGGTTCGATCCACACCAGGAAATGAAAATATTAAAGAATATTGAGTATCTCTCTAGTAACAAAGTAAAGCACGGAGTTGAGTTCCACTCAGCATGCAATACCTTAAATTCGGCGGAAATTGGGGAACGGAAATGTTAAAAGAGAACGAAGTGTCTTAATACTAGGCTCTCTAGTTCCCTCTACCTATACTGCAATATGCGGGATATAGTGTGAAGCAAAAAAAAAATTAAAGTTTTAGTTAACTCGTACAATGTTTTCCAATGTGTGTTATTTTTATAAATGTAAAAACATACCATAATTAAGTCGAAAACATAGGTATTTATTATGTCTACCTTCATAATAGTGTACAGAAAGCCTATCTCTGGGTGTCACAGCAGTAGCGGTAGCTGTTTCCTTATCGGCTCTATTAAAACTAGACGCAGGCTTGCTTGATTCATTAACGCGTGGTACAAACTTTGAAATAAAATTAGCACGCTTTTTCCCTTATAGTAGGGTAGTTAGAGAGAAAGAAAGATACTCCGTTTTCCCCAACGCGTTTACAACGCGTTGGTTTTAGTAATGTATATGTTACTTTGTATAAACATGGATGCCAAACCATAGTAGTGTGTGTAACATTTATTTTATAATTTAATATACTTTTTATGCATTATTTTAAAAAATATTATCATTCTGCACTCCTTCTCTATATAATTATTTGCTTCACTTATTTATATATAGATAATTACTCCAAATGGAAAACGAACCCCCATACTATCCTGTTACACAAAGATGGCCGAATTATTAAAAGTAGTTTAACTCAACATTTTCATAACCTCTGGTTTTACAAAAACCTTAAGACAGATTCAGAGATCTTTTGTTGTTCTTTGATTATTTAATTTTTTTTAATTACTTTAGTTTTTTTTTTATAGTAGTGATATGTAGGGTGAAAATTTATTTATATACTTAGGCATCGCCCCGAAATGTCTAAATATACTCATGGGGTTGGTCCCAAAGTCACAGTTAAACATATTTATTTGATTTGTAAATGTTTGTTTTTCATTAGTAACAGTAATATAATGACAAATTAGGTAAAAAAATTCTCTTCATCAGGTTTATATAGTGAAAATATTATATTAGGTTGTCCCATAAGTTTCTTCCGCATTTCACTATGAATGTTCAACTGGCTGTGTTTTAATTATTACTTTATTAAACTTTTCTTTTAGCTGTTTATGGCATCGGTTTCGGTCATCCCAGAGCTCTGTCAAAGTACATTTTTTTGGTGAAATAGTCTCCTTTTAATTTTTTCTACGCAGTTTAACATGGAGAGCAAAAAGACACATTTACAGCATGTTATATTCATCATTTTAAAAAGGCAATAGTGTAAAAGACACTGTATACGAAATTTACGAGGGATATTTTTTTATGGGATATGATTTATGGGATACTACGACTATTAAGACCGTCAGCAATTGGCTTAAGAATTTTAAAAATGACAATCTTGACTAATAAGTTGAAGACCGCAGCGGCCGCCCTACAACAACGGATCCGGACATTATCACTTGACTTGAATTCTTCCGCTAGGTAATACAATCAATGCTGACAAATATTGCACACAGCTGGATCTATTAAAAGCCGCCATAGCAGAAAAACGGTCAGAATTGGCGAACCGACGAGGTGTCGTATCCTATCACGACAGCGCAAGACCGCATATAAGGCAAAAATGACAATTTGGTTGGGTCCTTCTACCTTAACCTTCGTATTCAGACTTTGCTCCCTTCGATTATTACTTGTTTCTCGCTTTAAAAAATTATCTACTCGGTAAATCTTTCGAATCTATAAACGAAATAAAAATCGCACCTAGATGAATATTTTAAAAGAAAACCTAAATAATTTTGGAAAAATGGCATAATAAAGCTTCTTGAGAGATGGCGAAAGAGTTATAGAACAAAACCGTTCCTGCATAATTTTATAAATCAACCTTAAACAACAGATATCATGTATTCATTTATCATCAATAAAAAAGGAAAAGACTTATGGGACACCCTAATATTATCAGATATATTATCAGTGGACACGTGTGCAAAGTATTCAAATTCGGAGGACCTTTTTTTTTAAAAAAGGGCGAGCTTCTCAATTTAAGTGAACGGAGTGTCTAAGACACGTCCGAGCATTTCCACAATTTAAAAAAATTGTGAAAAGACGTTTATGTGTTAAAGGTTACCTAATTAGTAATTTTTTAAATGATAACACGCCTTGGGTATGAAATGCTCGCTCGAGCTTATTTCAAAGGTACTATTGTCACTAATAAATATTTGTTAACCATTAAATTATGAGAAAAAAAAGAAAAAGGAAAAAAGAAGTCCCGCTGAGTTTCTTGCGCCGGTTCTTCTCAGGTCTGAGGCATTAAATTTAATGAACTGGTGGTAAATAATTTGACGTTCAAAAAATGAAGCCTGTAACTTCTTATTTTGAATAAAATTATTTGACTTTGACTTTGACTAGGTTCTCTGGTTCCCTCTGCCTACCCTGCTATGATGGGATATATACGAGTATGATGGGATAGCTCACGCTAAAAAATTTTTGGCTTCACAGCTAAAAATTTTTTTTTAGCTTCACGCTGTACAGCTAATTTTACATTGTACATAATTAATATAAAAAATAAAAAAGTATTGCCTATTAATTTAGAAATGCAACGTATGTCATTAAGTTATATAATTTTCATTGAACTCTACAAAAAGTTTACTAGGGTCTTTCAATGTAAATTCATCATCTGAATATGACAAACCTACAGGCTAACAAACTTCTAGTATTAGGTATAATGATAATATTAATAGGATCTTTTTAAATTTGGTTAGGTAGTTAGCGGTGTGCGACACTGGATGTGAATGTTAATGTAAATATTAAAGGAGCCCCTTAAACCTACACGTTGTGTCGTAAGTCCCGGGCATTCACCAAACTCTTCTCTCTTCAACGCGATGGGCACAGTGCATTTATGGATTGTTAAGGAGTTTCTCTTCGTAACAATATTAGTATTATAGTATATATATAGTAGTTATATTACAACATTTTTTTATTTGCCTTGCCGTGTTGTATATTGTTTGGGTCAAATCTACACTTCCCTTTGTTTGATTGTGTTGAAATTTGGAATCTTAATTTTAGGACAATGACAATGAAAGTATATTGAATAAGTATGTCGTTAATGTAAATTGACGATATTTTACTATGGTTATTGGGTAAAGGAACCAATTAAAGGCTTTAACTTATACACTATTAAAAAAAGCTTGTTTTCAAAACGCGTTTTTAATTAATATTTACTTCATAACGTTTTAAATGATAGACAGAGAAAACCTAGTATTTAGATACTCCGTTTCCACTATTGTAATAGTATATAGTCTCTTTATCTTTTGAATCACACCAAGCGTCACTAAAGCCTGCAACGAACGGGCGCAGATAATGGCCCTGTCCGAGCTCTAAATATCTGGTCAAATTGTATACTGTCCAGCTCGATATAAACTTACGAAACGCTTTACTTAATATATCTAGCGCCTGTTGTTTAAACATCATATTTAGCCATGGAATAGTTTAATAAAATAATATTTACAATAAATAATTAGATTTTGACAAAAAAGCCGACTTCAAATTAAACGCACTAAAAAGTCAAATTATTACAATAATTCAAAACTGGCTTTTGAAGTTTTAGTTAATCACACACTTAGGGACGAGACAAACATATTTAGATGTCTCTAGTCAAATTATTGTTCTTTTGAAATGGTCTTTGGTAGCAGAAATTTGTTAAAATCTCTACAGAGAAAAATAAAATGTAACAAGCGTATAAGAATTTCGACGCAGCCGGATATGGAACGCATAGATTAATGGTTAATGGTGAGCGCTTTAAACGGTTTCCAAAAGACGCGGTTCGAGTCCCTGCGTTCAAATTTTATACGATTTCTAAACATGTAACTCCAAAACTACTTCGTCTAAACAAAAATTACAAATAGGAGGAATAATAGGACATGAAAACTCGGTAGCTATCATATAAAAAGAATCATCAAAATTGGTTCATCCAGTAAAAAAATTACGCAGTAAAGCAAAAGAAAACAGTCGAATTAAGACCTTCCTCCTTTTCTTCGACTGCAAAAATCATATTTTTACAATTAAATGGATATATTTATTTAATAAGATGATTGTACTTCTGTCTTTTGTAGTGCGACAGCAAAAATTAAGTCCTTGCTTCAGAAATTCCATTATAATCCTTATACTATACACTTCTCAAGGAATATTATTAATTTCAACCTGGTCGAGTGATTTAGGTTCGTGTTGTGTGTCACTTTTAATGAGTAACGGAAGAATTTTACATATATACATAAATAATTCCTCACTATACCTGAGGCCCGTCGTGGTGCAGAGGCACGAGTGCGCGACTGCAGCGACAGATTGTGGGTTCGATTCCTATTCCAGGAAATATTAAAAAAATAATATTCGCGCCTCGCTCTGGTGACAAGGCAAAGCGCGGCGTCTAGTTCCACCCACTCAGCACGCAATGCCTCAATTCAGCGGAAAGTGGGGAACGGAGCGTCTTAACACCAGGTTCCTCTCGGTTGGTTCTCTCTGTTGTGTGGTAATCGAAGATTGGGGTGTTCCCGTGGCCTCGGCTATATTATGGCAGAGAGGAGGGGAGCACTGCAGGTTTTAGTGGGTATACATGACGACGTTTGCCGTTCCGAGTCCCACATAACCTATCCGAGTCCCAAACAGGCGGGTATCCGTAACGATTTCACGATAAAAAAAAAAAAAAAAAAAAGGTTCTCTGGTTCCCTTTATCTACCCTGCTATGTGCGGATATACTTATTACCGAGTGGCGTTGACACGTACAATAATTTGACAGTCAAAAACTGGCAGTGTTACTAAGTTATTTAAAAAATCTTTAATTTAATTTCAATTTAACTCACCATAATGTAGCGATGTATGTCAATATAGTAGCTTAAATTACAATCCTTTATTTTTATTTCATTATATTAATGAAGAAAAACGGTTAATAATACATTTTTTCATATAATATTCACACATGTACCTGTTAAAAAGAGCCTTGAGAAATAAAAATCGACTTTAGGTAAATTAAAAGGCTACCATCTTTTCATACAGCTGTTCAGTGAAATTCAATTAATGAAATCTTTGTTTTAAAGGAAAGGAAGAATGAATATATTACTTATCTATTGTATTATAGCCGAAGCAAGATGTTGATTATTTTTTTGTTACTTTTGGATATTTCTAGTTTTTTAAGATAGCAACAGCTGCCACTGAGGCGGTGAAAGAGGATCGCCAAAGTTTTAGTGGGTAGTTGGTTTAAGGTCTGCACGGCTTTCGCAGGCTAGACTCCTACATACCGGAGTCCATCGCAATAGGGCGGATACTCGGTAATGACGTTTTGTTTTAGCTTTCACACTGTATACCGCATATGTAGGAGCGGTAGGCAGTGAGGGAACCTGGAGAACCTTGTTAAGTCAATTCCGTTCTCTTTTAACATTTCCGTTTCCCACCGAGGTATTGCAGTGCTGAGTAAGAACGTTCTCTTACGTCAAAAATCATAACAATGCGTTACTGTTGCGTTTCTTGCCGGATAATCCCAATAGCACCAAGCTCGATATTCACTACGAATTAATAGTGCCGCCCAACATATTTCAAATATGTTTTGCGGCTGTATCCCAATTACATAGCAGGGTGTAGGCAGAGGGAACCTGAGAACCTAGTGTTAAGACACTCCGTTCTCTTTAACATATCCGTTCCCATTTTCCGTCGAATTAATGCATTGCCTTGTTACCAGAGTGAAATGAATATATACTAAATAGTACAGGGTGCGGCGCGGGAACTTCCTGATTAAGTTTCACAAAGAAACTAATAAAGATATTTCATTATTATATAAATTTTATTGTAAGTAAGGCATTGCTAATGAATTTTTTGTATCACTAGTTTTAAAAGATGACATCGGACAAATGACAGCCCTCATTGTCAATACATTGGGTTAGTCGGATTTTTGAAGTTCCGTTCTAACTTCGCCGTGGAAGCATATTGTAACATACCCGATATTGGCGATGGCTTGACGTATGATGTTCTTTAAATGAGGTAGGTTCTGACGGTCATTGTTAACAATTGATTTTTAAGATAACCCTTCAAAAAAGTCGCACGCGGAGCCAAATCGGGGATCGGGCCGACTAAAGAAGGTCACCAAGGAGATGAGACGTCTTTGCAAAATGTTGTCTTAAAAATCCATTGAATATCGCGCTGTGTGGGCTGTGGCTCCATCCTGTTGCAAACTCAGACATCCTGTATATTCATGCCAGCCAGCGTCAGCCAGTGATAGGCAAGTAAAAAGGGCGCGTCAATCATTTGTTTGGAGAACGCAGAAAATGATAGTCTAACTCTTCTACGTTTTCGTGTAGTGACAGTCCACCGACCTCCAGGACTCTATTTTTTTATTCACACTTCCACTCTTGCTCCTTACGTGTCTTTCACCCCACGTAACAATCGATTTCATCAGAACCGGACCTCGAAGGATTTGAATACGAAACCGCACGGAATGCTCGTTGAGTAGCGATAATGCAACAGCCATTAAAAAATACGCCTCGAGGGCAAACGCAAGGTGTTCACTTGTCCAATGCATAAAGTGGACACCGATCAGGTGGGAAATAAAACTTCATGATCTTGCCTTTCATATGAAATACTTCCCCTGCCCTTTTCCTACCACATCTGGCTACTTGGCGCCAAATACAAATCAGGAAGTTTCCGCGCCGCACCCTGTATTTAATATCTTTATTTTCCGGCGTGGAAATTCCAACCCCACAACCTGTCGCAGCTTACCTTGTGCCTCTGCGCCACCACAGGCCTGTATGCATTTATAAGTAGTGTAAATAACGTCATACATTATGTCAAAGGTACAATTTCCGGTTAATAGATGCCAAGTATGCTACTGCGTCATGATATTATCAAAAATTATATTTCAATTATGATAGTAATTTATTCTTTATGGCGTAGTGTTTGTTCCCACTCGGATAAATGATTGTTATTTTTCTTTCTTTAAGATACAGTGCGGCGTTAAGTTACGCCACATATTTCTTCAGATTCATGTTATAAACATTGCATGGCAGGCATCAGATCCGACAATGTGCAAATTTTTTTAAGTATTTTTTTATTTTTTAACTTCACGCTGTATCCCGCATATAGCGGCAGGCAGAGGGAACCTTTCAGAGAATCTAGTGTTAAGACACCCACTTTCTTCGCAACATTTCCGTTCCCACTTTCCGCCAAATTGAGGTGGTATTGCGTGTTGAGTGTCGCGCTTGCCTTAGCTGGCCAAACCCAAGAAACAGCACACTAAATTTTTACATTTCCTGGAGGAAAACCAGGAGTGGGAGCTCGTCGCACGCTTGTGCCTCTGCGCCACGACAGAAGTTAATATACTCTTAATATATCCATTCCCCACTTTCCGTGGAATTTTTTTTTTTTTTTTTTTATGGATAAACGGATGGTAAACGAGCAGAAGCGTGACCACCTGATGGTGGGTGAATACCTTCGGCCATGAACATCTACAACACCGGAGATGCCGTTGCAGATGCGTTGCCAACCTAGAGATGGCAGATGGAAGAGGAGGACAATGTAGTATTCCGTTCTCGAACCACCACCTCACATTTTGGGGGAAAGGATGGGTGGGAATGGGAAAACCTGGCTTACATGCCATCGAACCGGAACACATCATAAGATATTTGGCGGTTCGTCTTTGACATGATAGTGGTCATGAGCCAGACGGAGTGGACGAACCTCCCTACCACCAAACGCATTACCTTGTTACCAGAGCGAAAGAAATGAAAATACTAAATAGTATTTAATATCTTTATTTCCGGCGTGAATCGAACCCACAACCTGTCGTGTTTACAGTCACACGCTTGTGCCTCTGCGCCACGAAAGGCCTTATGTATGCATTTATAAGTAGTGTAAGTAACGTCATGCCATTATGTCAAAGCTACAATTTCCCGGTTAATAGATGCCAAGTGTACTGCGTCATGATATTGTCGTCAAAAAGATATTTCAATTATGATAGTCATTTAAATCCATCGCGGCGCAGTGGCGCGACCGTAGACGAGATTGGTTGTGGGTTCGATTACCACTCGGTGGGATTGATTATAATTAAATTGAAGTTCATTTCTCCACTCTGGTAAGACATAAAAAGCGTTGTGTATCAGCTTATTTTATATAAAGAAGTGAGTATCTTTAAACACTAGGTTGACCAGTGGCGAGGCGTCCATATAACACGGTTTCCACTGGCTTACTCTTGTAAATGACAATAAATTGTCTGAAAAAAATTGGGGAGTGACTTCCTAGCAAAAGCAAAGTCAACAAAAGTATGAGACCTAAAAAAATGTCACCAGGAAAATGTTGAGCTTAAATTGTAAAAAAATTACTCAAGAAAGGTGTGACAGCTAAAAATATAATATACCGGTTTCCCTAAGTATACCGGCTTCCCTAAATACATATTGGCTTCCCTAAATATATACCGGCTTCCCTAAATATATACCAGCTTCTCTAAATATATACCGGCTTCCCTAAATATATACCGCTTCCCTAAGTATATACCAGCTTCCCTAAATATGTACCTGCCTGCAATATGCATATATATCATCATCAGTGGCCGTACAGCCCTCGGTGGGCCCTAGCCTCCTTCAACGCTTTATTCCATTCCTCTCTATTCAAGGCCGCTGTCTTCCAGTTTTTGAAGCCTAAGGTCTTGAGGTCTTTGGTTACTCCATCAAGCCACCTAAGCTTCGGTCTTCCAACCTTGCGTTTGCCATCTGGGTTTGACTCAAGCAGACGTTTAGGGACCCTGTTGTTATCCATACGATGTATGTGACCAAGCCAGGACAGTCTGCTGATTTTGATGACTTGTATGATGTTAGGGTCCCTGTACAGGTCGTAAAGTTCATGGTTTTTTTTGATGACTTGTATGATGTTAGGGTCCCTGTACAGGTCGTAAAGTTCATGGTTATATCGTATCCGCCATGAACCATCCTCACAGATGCATATATATAGGATTCCCTAAATATGTACCGGCTACCTTTTCAAAATTTTGACCCCTTGGCTCTGCTAGTGTTCTCTATATGTTGCTACTATCATGTGCTAATTTTCAAGTATATCGGACGGAAAAAAGTCTTACGAAATAGCGTCACAAGATTATCTTATTTTGATATTTAAACTAAAAAATAATTTAATTAAAATTTTAACAAAAACAGATAAGCGATTTCAAATTTTTTTTGGTGGTAGGAGTTTTGTTCTCCGACTGGCTCGCGACCACTATCATGTCAAAGACGAACCGCTAAATATCTTATGATGTGTTCCGGTTCGATGGCATGTAAGCCAGGTTTTCCCCTTTCCCGCCCATCCTTTCCTCAAAATATGGTGGTTCCGATAGCGGACTACTATATTGTCCTCCCCTTCCATCTGTATCCTCTAGGTTGGCAACGCATCTACAACATCTCTGGTGTTGTAGATGTTCATGGGCAAGGTAACCACTTACCATCAGGTGATCCTTCTGCTCGTTTGCCATCCGTTATTCATTAAAAAAAAAAAAAAAAAATAAAATGTACTAAACAGTAAAATAGTTACAAATAACTCAAAAATTACTTGTCAAATCAACCAAACAAACTAAACTTCAATAGTACCACATCAGAAGAACTAGCTATCACATAAAAAAAGAATCATCCAAATTGTTTGCAATGCAATAACACACATACAAGAAGATATAATCGAATACAGAACCTCCTCCATTTTTGAAGTCGGTTAAGAAGACCTTGAGTTTTGACAAATGTATTAAGTTTTTTAAGTTCAAAAAAATAAATAATAGACTGCCTTTTGTGTAGTATCATTAAAGACAAACTGAATTCTCACACAAATATTGTTTTTATATCATTGCGACTAATTATTTAGTTGTACGATGTACAAAAAAATTTTTTTTTTGCTTGTATCCCGCACATAGCAAGGTAGGCAGAGGGAACCTGAGAACCTAGTGTTAAGACACTCCGTTCTCCACTTTCCGCCAAATTGAGGCATTGCGTACTGTATGGTTAAAATTGAATTGAATTTATGTGCTATTCTCATGTATAAGCTATATTACTGTAAAGCTTCATCTAGATCTGTTCAGTAGTTTTTGCGTGAAAGAGTAACAAACGTACATACTCTACATTCACTTTAACAATATTAATAGGAGTGGAGTATAAATAATAAAGTTATATGAAATTTATCCATTTTTCGCTTTCTCATCATGATTTTTAAAGCAGGAGAGAACTTAGTGTTAAGACACTCCGTTTACAGATATTCTGTTATAATTATCGAAATCTTACACCCCACTTTTAATATCCATACCAGGTGTGAATAACTTAATAGTTCGAAAATACGTTATTTTCAAGGCGGACATTTTTAAGTTTATGTTTCATCTGTAAATGCAGTTGTTTTTAAATGTTGTTTAAATACTTTTTTGCAGAAATATTTAACAAAAACAAATCTTTATGCCTGTTTATATATAAAAAAATAGTAAATGTAGCAACTTATCAAGTTATTCACGCAATTTTGTGATATTTTCTATAATAATAATCACCATTATAGTTGCTAGGCAACCATAACTATGTAAATCTAAGATGGCGGCCCTCCCTACAAGCAAAAATTTATAATCATTATGCCAAATGAGTGCAATCAATACCCTAGTACAGTATTATTGATGCTACGACCAAAGGTAGGTTAATTTTTAATATATAGTTATTTTTAAGTATTTTTTTTTTTAAAAGAGACAGAAAATATATTTATATAAAATAATATTTAGTGTTTTCATTTCCTCGCTCAAGTAACAAGGCAAAGCGCAGCGTTGTAACCCGAAAATTCCTTGCGGGAACCGAACCCATAAACAACCGCGTTTTCAGTCAGAAGCTGTCCCACTGCGACACGATGGTCTCAATATTTATAAAACTTTAGTTACTAGTTAGTAAGAACAAAAACAAGATATGTACAACTTTTCTATATATAAAAAGACACTGTACAAGATTAGGTATATATTAAACAACCATTATCTAAAATTAAATAATTAATGGGTAATATAAATATATATATTACCCATTAATTATTTAATAATTAAAACGTAATGTTCGTAATCAGTAGGTAATATAGGTAATTATTAGGTAACATTAGTAATCATTGGAGCTAATACTACCCCGCTACCCCGCTAGGATAGAAGCGTGAAGTTAAGTAAGTAAGTATTAAGGTAATAATTGGTAATCACTGAGTAATCAATAGGTATTTTTAGGTAGTGATGGTAATCATTCGGTAATTATTAAGGCAGGTAATCAGGTCAATAACTAACAAGCTACAGATCCACACACCCTCACCAAGTAACCCGGCATTTATAGCTGAGTGTCAGAAGTAGAACCGAAGGGACGTTGAGGATTCATGTTGATTTCTGTAATAAATGTTTTGAAATTTTTACAGTAATATCTTATAAATTACGGCTTTTGGTAAAGTGATTAATCACTTACGCTACTAAGCTAGAGTCGAAGTGGGTTCGAATAAACATAAAAAAAAGAATCAAGATGATTCTTTTTCTTGAAGGCTTGATTAATACGTAAAATAAATATTTTGTGTCGTAGCCGCAGAGGCAAGCGTGGGACTGTAAACGCGACAGGTTGTGGGTTCGATTCCCCACTCCAGGAAATGCTGCAAAAATTTAGTATTTTTATTTCTTGGGTTTGGTAACAAGGCAAACCGCGGCGTTGAGGTTCCGCCACTCCACACGCAATGCCTCAATTTGGCGGAAAGTGGGAAGGAATTGTTGAAGAAGATAGTGTCTTAACACTAGGTTCTGCAAAGTTCCCTCTACCTACCCTGCTATATGCGAGGCTACAGCGTGAAGTTAAAAAAAAAGAAAAATAAACTACACACATTTACGATGTGTTTTAACATACACTTTCAATGTGTTATTATTACACCTACAATATTATATATATTTTTTATCTTCCACAATGTATCCCGCACATTGCAAGGTAGGCAGAAAAAACTAATCACTCCGTTCCCCTAATACGTTGAAGCATTACGTGATGGTGGCCTGGTTACCAAACCGGGGAAAGAAACATTTCCTGGGTGAAATCAAACCCACAACTTGGCGTCATTTGTTTACACCTCTGCGCCACGACAGGCGTTGTGTATTAATTTCGCGCTGTATTCCGCATACTTAACCGGGGTAGGCCAGAGGGAACCCAGAGAACCTAGTGTTAACCACACTCCATTCTCTTTCAACAATTCCGCTCCCCACTTTCCGCCGAAATGGGGCATTGCACGTGTTGAGTGGCGGAACCCAGTAATGCTTTGAAAACCGTGTTTGCCTTGTTACACCAAACCCAAGAAGCGAAGCTACTAGAATTTTTACATTTCCTGGAATTAGAATCAGACCCACCTGACTTCATGAATTTACGATGCACGGCTTTGGCCACTCTGCGCCACGACAGGCGTTATTGTATATATCTAAAATTATAAATGGCATTTTATACAAATGAAGATACACATTGAGCATCTAATGACTCTTCTGTTGGCTTACAGGGTAAAATGTCTGAGATTTACATACAGCACATACATGAAAGCTTCACGCTGTATCCCGCATATAGCAGGGTAGTCAGCGGGAACCTAGTGTTAAGACACTCCGTTCCCCACTTTCCGCCGAATTGCGGCATTGCGTGCTGAGTGGCGGAACTCAACGCCGCGCCTTGTCTTGTTGTTATTCCATTTCCTGGAGTGGGAATCCAACCCACAACCTGTCGCGATTAGTCGCATGCTTCTGCCTCTGCGCCACGACAGGCGTTATGTCATAATTTATTTTATGTATATTTAATTATAGTTTATTAGCAGAGAGAACCTAGTGTTAAGACACTCCGTTCTCTCTCTATCCGATATTGGTGTACGTTAAATGGCGGAAATTAATACCACACTATCTTGCGAAACCGGTATGACAATTAGCACCTTTAGTATTACGGAAAGAAGAGAAAAGAGTGTCTTAACACTAACTGTATCATGTCATAGTAAATTTAAATGAAAAAATCTCTTAAATTGCGGATATTTGAAAACAAAGTGTTTCAACATCAACTCTCTGCTTTAATTTTATAACATAATGCCTGTCGTGGCACAGAGGCACAAGCTGCGATTGTAAACGAGATAGGTTGTGGGTTCGATTCTCACTCCAGGACATGAAAATTTTAAATAATATTTAGTATTTTCATTTCCTAGGTCTGGTAACAAGGCTAAGCGCGACGTTGAGTTCCGCCACTCAGCACCCAATGCCTTAATCTTGGGGAAAGTGGGGAACGGAATTGCTGGAAGAGAAGAAAGTGTCATAACACTAAAGCAGCTAAAAAAATATATAAAACACTTCACGGTCACGGTTCACGAGAGAACCTAGTGTCAAGACACTCTGTTCACCACTTTCTGCCAAATTTCCATACATTGCGTGTTACATTGCCTTATTTTATTATTTAAATTATAACTAAACACTACTTTCTCCTTAACAATTTGGTATTTCTAATAGTAAATGGGTACACGAGAATACAACGTGTTCAGAGGACGTCAGGGGCAAGGGCATCTGGCAAAACGCCTGAGAAAACTTCTGGCAGAACATATTGTTACTCTTAGATACATTATTTGTTTTGTTTGTATATACTTAAATATATAGAAATGAGGCGAATGGCGCAGAAGCACAAGCGTGCGACTGTAAACGCGATTGTGGGTTCGATTCCCACTCTAGAAAATGAAAATATTAAATAATATTTAATATTTTCATTTCCTCGCTCCTGGTAACAAGGCAAAGTGCGGCGTTGAGTTCCGCTACTCAGCAATGCCTCAATTCAGCGGTAAGTGGGGAACGGAAATCTAAAGAGAATGGAGTGTCTTAACACTCTCAGGTTCCCTTTATACACTGCTAAGTGCGGAATACAGCATGCAGCTATAAAAAAAACATTTCCTCGCTCTGGTAAGATGTATCGCGGCGTTGAGTATCATCACCCAATATGCAATGTCTCGATTTCGGGCAGAACGCGGCGAGTTTTGACATTAGGTTCTCTCTGTCTACCCTGCTATGCTGGAAAATGCGTGAAGCTAAAAAAAATAGGACCTTTTACCAGAGTTATATGAGACAACTACATATTAGTGGCGAGAGGTAAACATTTTTATAAAGGTAAGCGATATATTTAGGGAAGCCGGTATATTTAGGCATATTTAGGCCGATATATTTCGGCATGCCGGTATATTTAAGGAAACCGGTATATTTGGTGAAATCAATATATAGAGGTAAGCCGATATATATGGATGATGATATAGAATGTTAAGTTTTTCTGCAATTTCACTCACACATTTTCCTGGCGAGCAATTTTTTAGCACTCATGGTATTTTTTTTTCAATTTCTTTTTTGCTATCCCTAATAAATCCGCCACTAATTTATTGTAATTTACAAAATATAAGCCGATGGGAATCATGTCATAACGACGCTTCGCCACTGCTATATACGTACATAACTGAATAACTACAACAAAGTTGAATGACCGGTAGTTCTTGAAATACAAAACACGCTATTTTTCAATAAACACCTTCGAATACTTAGACTTCTAATAAAAAGGTATATCTCAGTTGTTTTAATAACCGATTTTGAAAAAAGGAACCACAATTCGGCGGAAAGTGGGGAACGGAAATGTTAAGAGAACGGAGTGTCTTAACAATCGACTCCGTTTCTCTTTTAACACTACTGTTCCCCACTTTTCGCCGAATTGAGGCATTGCGTGCTGAGTGACGGAACTCAACGCCGTGCTTTGCCTTATTACCGAAAATACTAAATATGATTTAATATTTTCTTTTCCTGGAGTGGGAATCGAACCCACAACCTGTCGCGTTTACAGTCACACGCTTGTGCCTCTGTGCCACTGCATGCATCAATATATTTCATAAATTCGATACTTATAGCACCTTCCTTAAGAATTTTATTCGAAAACAACAAAAACACATAAATTCCATTAATAGATTGCCTTGAAAAGTATGTCAATTAGCTATATCTATCCTTGTCTTGTATATGAAGTGTGAAAGAGACGGCTATATGGGGGATGGCGCCCTAAATACCGGGAAATTTTTACTAGTCAAATTATATATTACAAAGAAAATTGGTTTATTTCATGTATTGCGTGTTTGGATGGAGGTAGTAGGTTCGATTTTTTTTTATTCATATAATTTATTGTCACATATTTAAAAATTAAGATTTTAATAAAAAAAAGAAAACCATATTCAATTTAAATGCAGTAAAAAAAAAGGTCACCAGGAAAATATTAGATATAAAATTGCAAATTTGTAAGCACGTAAAAAAAAGGGTTATCGTCAAATATTCGATTTGGATTTGATAGTGATATTACTAAATACCTTAACATCCTATACCGGCTTCCCTAAATATACCGGCTTCTCCAAAATTTACCGGCTTTCCTAAATATACATCGGCTTCTAACAATTACCTTTAAAAACATTGTGTTCAGCATTACAGGTAGACAAAAGAGCGTTTCCCACTCCAGGAAATTAAGTATTTTCATTTTCTGGGCTGGTAACAAGGCAAAGCGCGCGCGATGAGTTCCGCCACTCAACACGCAATGCCTCAATCTGGCGGAAAGTGGGGTACGGATTTATTGAAAGAGAGTGGAGTGTCTTTTTACTAGGTTCTCGGGTTCCCTCTGCCTACCCTGCTATATGCGGGATACAGCGTGAAGTTAAAAAAAAAAAAGAGCGTTTCTTCCTTCCCTAAAGAACGTCAGGCGTCATTACTGATACGTTCTTGGCATCCTTGGTGGAAAGCTATGTCCAGCAGTGGATAACACAGTTGAATGGACGACAACAAACTATTCCCTCGAATGGAAATCGAACCCACAGCCTTTCGCGTTTACAAATAGACGTCCCATTACACGACAGCGATAGCATCATAAAACTCCCCAAGCCATTAAAAGTACAACAACACACGCACGTCTAACACATATAAAGTTAATTAAGTAAAAATCTAGCATTATCTTGATTCTTAAGGGCATGTAGTGGCGCAGAGGCCCAAGAGGTAAACGCGACAGGTTGTGGGTTCGATTCCCACTCCAGTAAACGAAAATATTAAATAATATTTAGTATTGTCATTTTCTAGCAAAGCGCGGCGCGGCACTCGGCACGCAATACCTCTATAATTTGACGGAAAGATTTTTATTTTTTTAACTTCACGCTGTAACCCGAATATAGCAAGATAGGCAGAGGGAACCAGAGAACCTAGTGTTAATATACTCCATTCTCTTTTAACAATTCCGATCCAATTTAGTATTTTCACGCCTTCTTTCACGCATTTTCAATGCCTCAATTCGGCGGAAAGTGGGGAACGTAAATGTTAAAAAGAGAACGGAATGTCTTAACACTAGGTTCTCTGGTTCCCTCTGCCTACCCTGCTATATGCGGGATACAGCGTGAAGCTAAAAAAATGAGCTTGGGTTCGAATACAGTTCGAGGAAACTCATAGACTGGGCTGCACTTATAATGTTGTCCCATTTATATTTAGTTAAGAACTGAATACTAGTTTATGAGTTATTCGTAATAATTTGTATTTTCTGTGTATTTTTTGATATAGGTTTTCTTTTTTTGTTGAAATTTATATATGTAGGTTAATTTAAATTATAATTATTATTCAGCCTTGTATACGGAACTGTAACCTTTTAACATCTCAAAGGTTGCCGGAAGGTGGACTTTATTCATTACATTAGTTAAATGATAGACAATAATGAGTTCCTTAAACTAACCACACTAAGCCCAAGCGTACGACTGTAAACACGACAGGTTGTGGGTTCGATTCCTATTCCAAGAAATGTCACTATTTTCATTTTCTGGGTTTGGTAACAAGGCAAAGCGCAGCGTTGAGTCCCGCCACTCAACACGCAATGCCTCAATTTGGTGGTAAGTGGGGAACGGAATTGTTGTAAGAGAACGGAGTGTCTTAAGACTAGGTTTTCAAGTTCCCTCTGCCTACCCTGCTATATGCGGGATACAGCGTGAAGTTAAAAAAATATATATACTCGTATATTTTACTTTACACTAATAGATAAAATTATTACGAATAACTCAAAAAGTACTCATCAGATCTGAATTAAATTTCAATATGAGTACATCACAAGCACTAGCTATCATATAAAAAAATATCATCAAAATTGGTTCACCCAGTAAAAAGTTAGGCGATAACACATATAAAAATACAGTCGACTGGTCCATCTCCTTTTTTTTGAACTCGTTTAGTAAATACAGGAAACGATGTGCGGTTTTTCCTTTCATTTTTATACAATTGTGAAAAAAATATAAAAGGCAGAGGGAACAAGAGAACGTGTTAAGACACTCCGTTCTCTTTTTAACGTTTCCGTTCCCCACTTTCGGCCCAATCATCTGACTGAGGCATCTGAGTGATGGAACTCAACGCCGCGCTTTGCCTTGTTACCAGCCCCCTTAATAATTTGCATACATACTTACATAGTTTCACGCTGTATCCCGCATATAGGAGGGTAGGCAGAGGGAACCTAGTGTTAAGTCACTCCGTTCCACACATTCCGCCGAATTCAGGCATTGCGTGCTGATTGGCGAAACTCAACGCCGCGCTTTGCCTTGTTACCAAACCCAGGAAATGAAAAATTCCATTTCCTGGAGTAACTTTTTACTGGATGAACCTATTTTGATGATCCTTATATAATAACAAGTGCTTCTAATGTCCCATTTAAATTAAGTTAACATCTGACCAGTAGTTTTTGAGTTATTTGTAATAATTGTACTTTTAATGCATAAATACAACTTGAGGACATAAATTGATTACTAATATGTAATTCTATTAAGTAATAATATAACCAATTAACGAAACTATTATTTGTTTTATCAAATATTGTATATTATTTTTCCTTGTTCCAATTTTATCATCTATATATATATAAATACGAGAAGCTAAAACTTTGTATCCCTTTTTACGAAAATTACGCAGACTGAGGAGCATGAAACTTGGCACACTTATAGTTTATATAGCGAAGGAGTGCAGAATGCTAATATTTTTTTAAATAATGCATAAAAAGCATATTAAATTAATAAAATAAATGTCACACACATTACCATGGTTCGACATCCATGTTTATATAAAGTGACATATACATAGCTAAAGACAACGCGTTGTTAACGCGTCAACGGGGACACTAGTATTCATAAATGTTTCTTTTATAATAAAAGTACTGTAAACGCGATTTATTGTGGGTTCTATTGTCACTCAGGGGTAAAGTTAGATGAATCAGCTTACGCTATAAGAGGAGAGATTCTCCATCTGTCTCGGAGAGAAAGTGATAGCGGTGGAGAGAACTGAGGATGGGAAGAGTTAACTTCATACTGTATCCCGCACATAGCAGGGTAAGGAGTGGGAATCGAACCCACAACCTGTCGCGTCGCACGCGTGGGCTCTGCGCCACGACAGGCGTTAAATATTATATATTATTTATTATACATAAATAACTTGTTTGACGTAAAAAGTAATAAAAAAATACTTTGCAACACAAAATTAAGTTTTTCCTATGTCCTATGTAGACCTCTCGTGGCGCAAAGGCATAAGTGTATTTTTTTTTGTTTATTCGCATTTCTTAGAGTGGGAATCAAACTCACAACCTGTCGGGTTTAGAGTCGCACGCTTGTGCCACTGCGCCACGACAGGCGTTTACACGTCAATAACACCAGTTACATACATGCGTACATAGCTTCACGCTGTATCCCGCATATAGCAGGGTAAGCAGAGGGAACCTAGTGTTAAGACACTCCGTTCCCCACTATCCGCCAAATTACTTTTTCCCAAACCCAGGAAATGAAAAATTCCATTTCCTGGAGTGGGAATCGAACCCAAAACCTGTCGCGTTTACAGTCGCACGCTTGTGCCTCTGCGCCACGACAGTCGTTAACACGTCAAAAACACTAGTTAAAATAAATATAAGTAAAATTTTAACAGCCCGTTTCTTAGTTTAGTACTATTAAATCAATAATGTAGAAAACAAGGTCAGTTGATACTTTATGTAAAATGACAATCAAAAATTGTGGCGATAGGCAGAGTGATATTTTTTTATGTAGCCCGGACACGTGTGCATATTTTTAAAAAATCGAATAATTTGTTAATCAAAATTGTGTTGCTTTTTAGCCTCACGCTATATCCCGAGTAGGCAGAGGGAACCTGAGAACCTAGTGTTAAGAAACTCCGTTCTCTTTCAACATTACCGTTCCCCACTTTCCGCTGGATTGCGTGCTGAGTGGCGGAACTTAAAGCCTTGTTTCCAAACCCAGGAAATGAAAATAGTAGAGTTTTACTTTTTCTCGAGTGGGAATTGAACCCACAACCTCTTGCGTTTACAGTCACACGCTTGGGCACAAGCGCCACGACAGGCGTCACTATATTTTTATTATACGTAAACCTATATATATATATATATATAAGTTAGGATCACATTGATTCAAACACGTTTGTATTATCCAAATAAAATCGTGGAGGATTTCTAAGAAATATTGGCTGATCGCCAAAAGACGAAGCGACACTTTGTTGTAAGGAAGTCTTAATACATCTATATATAAATACGTGAAGCAAAAACTTTGTACCCCTTTTTACAAAAATCACGCGGGCGGAGGAGCATGAAACTTGGCACACGTATAGTTTATATACCGAAGGAGTGCAGAATGCTAATATTTTTTTTAAATAATCCGTAAAAAATATATTAAATTAATAAAATAAATGTTACACACACTACCGTGAGTTGACATTCACGTTTATATAAAGTGGCATATACATTGCTAAAGACAACGCGTTGTTAACACGGCAACGGGTACACAAGTTACTATAATTGTGTCGAAAGTTAATTTTAATGAAAATAACTGATTAAAATTATTTGAGGCCATCGTAGAAGAGTGAATGAGATACACAATGGTAGTGGATTCCATTCCAGTCGACAAAATTCAACCCGTCAAAATTCCAGACATTGCACGTTAAGTGTCAAAACTCAAAGCCGCGCTTAGTCTTACAAGAGCGAAGAAATTAAAATAATTTGAAAGTGGGGAACGGAGTGTCTTAACACTAGGTTCCCTCTGCCTACCCTGCTATATGCGGGATACAGCGTGAAGCTATGTATATATGAATATTTTTACCGTAGGATTCAAACCCACCAATCGAGTTTACAGACGCTGTCCCACTGCGATATGAATATTAGATATTTAGATCGGGATACAGCGTGAAGTTATGTATGCATAAATATTTTTACCCTAGGTTTCAAACTCACAACCAATCGTGTTTACAGACACTAACCCACTGCGATATAGTGGTCTAGAATATTTAGATTTTTTATTATTATAGGCATGTTTATTTTAAACTTAATTAGCATTAGTATGTGAAATATTGAAATGATAGAACACAAGGTAATAATTTAGTCGGATTATTATTATAAATTGGTGGTTATTATAAAGTGGCGCAGAGGCACAAGCGTGCGACTGTAAACGCGACAGGTTATGAGTTCGATTCCCACTCAAAGAAAATGAAAATATGTATGAAATATTTATAATAATTAATATTAAATATTTTCATTTTCTCACTCTGGTAACGAGGTAAGGCGAAATGAAATTATTTTCAGCATTTCAGCATTTTTTAGCTGTCGTGATATAAAGCGCGGTGTTGACTTCCACCATTTTTCTAATTCGAGCGAAAAGTGGAAGAAAGTGTCTTGACACCAGGTTCTCTCTTTGGTAACAAATAAAGTCAAAATAAAAAATATAACGCCTGTCGTGGCGCAGAGGCACAAGCGTGCGACTGTCAACGCGACAGGTTGTGGTTTCAATTCCCACTCCAGGATATAGATTTTTTCATTTCCTGGATTTGGTTACAAGACAAAGCGCGACGTTGAGTTCCGCCACTCAGCACGCAATGCCTCAATTTGGCGGAAAGTGGGGAACGGAGATTTCCTCTGCAAACCCTGTTACATGCGGGATACAGCGTGAAGCTATGTATGTATGTATGTAAAGAATATATATCAAAATAGCCCTTTTAAATTGATTTATTTATGTATATTTTAATATATATAAAAATATTAAATTCACACTATACTTAATACCCGAAAAAACACAAATAAAATAAAAAAATATATATGTTTCTGTAGTTGTTTTTTTCACACATACCTAAATAACATCTGACAGAAGTGTTTACGTATTTATTCTACTACTAGCTGTGCTCGCGACTTCGTCCGCATTTTTAACAAAAAAGTTATATTGCGTTAAAGTTATGATACTAGAAGAATTTTTATAATATAAAAATAGCTTAAGTCACTCCTTATTATATAAGCTATCTTCCAGTAAAAGTCGCGTTAAAATCGGTCCATCTATTTCAGAGATGGAACAAACGGACAGACTGACAAAAATTGTAAAAAATGCTATTTTGGTATATGTACCGTAGCAGCGGCGAATGAAAATTTTAGTTAAGAAAGCCGGTAAATTAAGCCGATGTATATTTAGGGAAGCCAGTATATATATATTTAGGGAAGCCGGTATAGGATGTGAAGGTATTTAGTAATTTCACTATCGAATGTTGACGATGATCTTTTTTTTAGGTTTATAAGATGTCAGAGCTCGTTTTTTTGCAATTTTATGCCCAATATTTTCCTGGTGAACATTTTTATTTAATTTTTTTTAGCTCTCACACCTTGTTTGACTTTGTGTTTTCGACCTCCACATTTTACTGGCGATCTTTTTTTTTAGGTCTCATACTTGTACTTTGAAAAGTTAGTCAAGCCGGTGGGAATCGAGTTGTATGGACGCCTCGCCACTGTACCGTAGATATATTCATATGCATACAGTAAAAAGCTTCACGCTGTATCCCGCACATAGTAGGTTAGATAGAGGGAAACAGAGAACCTAGTGTTAAGACACTCCGTTCTTTTTTAACATTTCCGTTCTCCACTTTCCGCCGAATTGAGGCGGAAAATAATAAGCAGTTATTTTAATATTACAAACAGACACTTCAATTTTATTTATATATATAGATGTAAAGATAAACATTGCTTTAAGACTGTTTACCTTGAACTAATGTTTGTTTTTAAAATTATAAAAGCTATCGTGGCGCAGTTGACATTGATACTCTCGAACGCAATAGTTGCAAGTTCAAATCTACAGGAGGTAATATCTGAATGTAAACTATGCTCATTTATACCATATATGGTATCCTCTGAAATCTTAATAGAACTCCAGGAAATGTAAAATTTAGTATTTTCATTTCTTGGGTTTGGTAACAAGGCAAAGTGCGGCGTTCAGTTCCGCCACTCAACAAGCAATGCCTCAATTTGGCTGAATCTGAGGAACGGAAATGTTGAAAGAGAATGGAGTGTCTTAACACTAGGTTCTCAGGCACCCTCTGCCTACCCTGCTATATGCGGGATACAGTGTGAAGCTAAAAGAAAGTAAATGCTGCTAATTGTCGGTTCACTCCGTTCTCTTTCAACAATTTCGTTCTCCACTGTCGTCTGTGGCTGTAAACGCGACAGGTTGTGGGTTCGATTCCCACTACAGGAAATGTAAAAGTTTATTATTTCAATTTCCTGGTTTTGGTAACAAGGCCAAGCGCGGCGTTAAGTTCCGCCACTCAGCACGCAATGCCTCAATTCGGCGAAAAGTGAAATTCGGGAAAAATTATGAAAATAACTATAATAATACAATATCTATAAGAATTCCTTAAAAAATTAAAGCATCATTTATTTTTGTTTTACGGTTTTCCTTGTATAACAAAAGCAGACCGATATCGAGACATTGCATGTCAAGTGGTGGAACTCAACGCTGCGCTTTGTCTTGCTAGGGAAAGGAAATGAAAATCTATATAAATAAATATGATTCACTGAAACGTATGCACCACTTCCAAACGAATGCACCGAATTGAATAATTCTTTTTGTCTTGTATTTGTTATTATCAGGAGAGTTTGTATATAAAATATAATTTAAAAAATTAACAAAAAGAGAAACTTTATCCGATTTTAATTAAAATGCATTAAAAAGTAAAACCATTACGAATAACTCAAAAACTACTTTTCATATCTTAACTAAATTTAAATAGGACCACATCAGAAGCACTATCAATGATATAAAGAAAGAACCATCAAAAATAACAACCAGCAATAAATTACACGATAACACATAAAAAGCAATACAGTCGAATTGATAATTTCCTCCTTTTTCAAAATAGGCAAAACACATTTTATACTAACGCCTGTCGTGGTGCAGAGACACAAGCGACTGTAAACGCGACAGGTTGTGGGTTCGATTCCCACTCCAGGAAATGTAAAATTTAGTATTTTCATTTCTTGGGTTTAGTAACAAGGCAAAGCGTGGCGTTGAGTTCCGCCACTAGACACGCAATGCCTCAATTTGGCGGAAAGTGGGGAACGGAAATGTTGAAAGAGAATGGAGTGTCTTAACACTAGATTCTTTGGTTCCCTCTGCCTACCCTGCTATATGCGGAATACAGCGTGAAGTTAAAAAAAATGTATTAAAAGGAAAGAAATTCGGCAATATACAATCTATTATAACATAATATTGAGGAAAACTGTGTCACAATTCTATTTTTGATTAGGAACGTACTTAATGTACACGCAAAATTATAAAAATGAATCGAATAAATTACTAGAAATAAGTGGTTATTAATAAACATTGAATATCTCCGAACCAGGTGTAAATAAGTTATTTCTTCAGCTTCACGCTGTATCTCGCACATAGCAGAGTAGGCAGAGTAAACCAGAGAACCTAGTGTTAAGACACTCCATTCTCTTTTAACATTTCCGTTCCCCACTTTTCGCTGAATTAAGGCATTGCGTGTTGAGTGACGGAACTCAACGTCCCGCTTTGCTTTGTTACCAGAGCAATAAAATAAATATACTTTTAATTTCCTGGAGTGGGAATCGAACTCACAACCTATCGCGTTTACAGTCGCACACTTGTGCCTGTGCGCCACGACAAGCTTAATTTTTTTGTTTAATTATTTATACACCGTGAATCTAAAAAAATAAAGAAAAATATCGAACCCACTACCAACACCACATCTCTAAAAAACTAATCAAAATACTTACTTAGTATAAATTCCAACTAATTTCACTTCCACTAACACTTGACTAATAATTAGTTTTAATATCACAAACACATATATATTTACGTTTATTAGGTAACTAGTGATGCACCATTCATTTCATAAACAGAACTCTTCCACTAATAACCACTAAAATAACCGAACTCCAACTATTTTTAAACACACCTCAATGTTTATTTCAAGAAGTTAACATATCGAAATTGAATATGTTTAATATTTGAAAATATAATAAGTCCAGTTCACAGGCAATTATTATTAAAAGTGTTCCGAACCAAAATTCGACGTTAGACAATGACACGTCCGTTCCTCTCGACAGTGACGACCAAACTGGCATTCTGTGACGTAAACTTGGCAACGCACTCAAGAAACAATCTTGTTAATTAACTATTACACAAACATTAAAAAACACACACACAAAATAAACACACAAAATTTTGAAAAAATAAACAATTCAATTTGAAATAACTTCACTCGTGTTCAAAATTTGAAATATAATTCAATTATAATTGAAATTTTATGTTTATTTTACAATTTTTATTGAAAATAAATGAATTTACTATGAATATATATTTATATTTCATTTATTTCTATTTATTTAATTATAACAAGTGTACTGTTTCCGATCTGTCGTAAGACTGATTAAGTGTCCAAATTTAAAAATGCACTCAAGGTAATGTATAAGGTTACGAATAATACATTGTTTTAAAATATATATGCTAATTTTAAACGATTTACATAATATTATGAGTATAGACGTCCCAGTGACGCAGTGGCGCGTTTGACAGCAAACGCGATTGGACGTAGGTTCCCAATCAGGGGAATGTTTATACTGAAATTATTATTATTTTTTAACTATCGTAATACACACCGCGGTGTTTAGTTCCGCCTTTTATCACTCAATTTCTCAAATAAAGACGGATTTGGAACAGAAAACATTGTGTGCGATAGCGCAATAAACGAATATTGTATTTTAACACATAAATGATAGTACTTTTATACTCATAATTAAAGCAATTCGAGCAAAAAAAATTCCCTAATCATTCCAAAATATCAAAAATGCACAAGGAAACGAAAATGAACAATAAAAATGCATTCAATATTAAACTTTCACCCCCAAGCCACCTCCCGGAAAGTAATCCGTTGTATTTTTTTTTAGGTTTCGTGTTTTGTAACGTTTTTTTTTTTTTTTTTTTTATTGAGGCTGAGCCAGTAAACGAGCAGAGCGATCACCCGATGGTGCGAAGGCCTCGCTCATGACACGTCTGCCAGAGATGCTGATGCGCCGCCGTACCTGGATACTCGAGGAAGGGGGACAATGTGTGTTCACTGTCAGAACCACCACAGCTTTGAAGAAGGATAAAATTGGCAGCATGCCGCTTAGCCGGAACAGTCATTGATATTTATGGTGCCGTCTTTGGATGATAGCGGTCGCGAGCCAGACGGAGGACGTAATATCATAACATGAATCACCTTATATATTATTGAAAAGTACTGTACCGTTGTTGAAATGACTTACAAACTACTCCTTGATCTTAACTTAATTTAAAAGGGATTACATGAGATGTACTAACTATCAAATAAAAAAAGAATTATCAAAATTGGTTCATTGGTTTTTTTAGGTGGTAGGAGGTTCGTTCTCCGACTGGCTCGCGACCACTATCATGTCAAAGACGAAGCGCCAAATATCTAATGATGTGTTCCGGTTCGATGGCATGTAAGCCAGATTTTCCCCTTTCCCACCCATCCTTTCCCCAAAATGTGGTGGTTCTGATAGTGGACTACTACATTGTCCCCCCTTCCATCAGTATCCTCTAGGTTGGCAACGCATCTACAACATCTCTGGTGTTGTAGATGTCTATGGGCGAAGGTAACCACTTACCATCAGGTGGTCCTTCTGCTCGTTTGCCGTCCGTTATCAATAAAAAAAAAACCTAGTAAAAAGTGATTTGGCTTTTGTGATTTTACACATTACATTTTTCCGTTATCACCTATCTGTGACCACGGACTATAATAAAGCGTTTGAAAGTCGGGTTTCCAAAAATGTATTTTTGAATACTAAAATATACGCGATTAATCTGGTTTTTAGCTTCACGCTGTATCCCGCACATAGCAGGGTAGGCTGAGGGAACCTGAGAACCTAGTGTTAAGACACTCCGTTCTCAACTTTCCGCCGAATTGTGGCATTGCATGCTGAGTGGCGGAACTCAACACCGCGCTTTGTCTTGTTATCTGGTTTTATTAATCTGGTTAATATAAATAATATAAAATGATTATAAATTATGCATAATCTATGAATAAATACGTGAAGCAAAAATTTGTACCCCTTTTTTACGAAAATTACGCGGACAGAGGAGCATGAAACTTGGCACACTTATAGTTTATATATAGAGAAGGAGTGCAGAATGCCAATATTTTTTTAAACAGATAATGTAAAAAGTATATTAAAATTAATAAATAAATGCCGCCAATAATAATTACCATGTAGTTTGACATCCATGTTTATATATAAAGTGACATATACGTCACTACGCAATGCAGTAACGCATGTACGGGGACAATAGTTAATTTTATTTCATAAAATAATGTAGATTTTCAACTATTCTGAAAGCTTTTAGGCTCCCTTCACTCTTATTTTAGGTGTTCATTATCTCTAACTAAATAGTGTATGATAAGCATTTGATAAGGATAGTCGAACACATGTGAAACTTACAAGAGTGATGTGGCTTATTGTTGAAACTATATATCAATTTATATGAAACGCTTGCGTTAAATACATGCGTTACACTGCGTTATAGAAACATGACATGTGGCGTGTAGGGACGCGGGGGAGTGTAGGAGAATGCTGAGAGAGGAGGAACGAGAAACTACTCAGTAATACAGAAACATGACATGGCGTGTAGGGACGTGGGAGTGCTGGAGAGGAGAACGAGAAACTACTGCACAGCCAGAAACATGACATGTGGCGGTAGGGACGCGCGGGGAGTGTAGAGAGTGCTGAGAGAGGAGAACGAGAAACTCATTAAAACATAGAAACATGACATGTGGCGTGTAGGGACGCGGAGTGCTGAGAGAGGAGAACGAGAAACTACTGCACATAGAAACATGACATGTGGCGTGTAGGACGCGGGGAGTGTAGAGAGCGCTGAGAGAGGAGAACGAGAAACCACTGCACCATAGAAACATGACATGTGGCGTGTAGGGACGCGGGGAGTGCTGAGAGGAGAACGAGAAACTACTGCACATAGAAACATGACATGTGGCGTGTAGGGACGTGCGGGAGTGTAGGAGAATGCTGAGAGAGGAGAACGAGAAACTATTGCACATAGAAACATGACATGTGGCGTGTAGGGACGCGGGGAGGCTGAGAGAGGAGAACGAGAAACTACTGCACATAGAAACATGACATGTGGCGTAGGGACGCGGAGTGTAGGAGAGTGCTGAGAGAGGAGAACGAGAAACTACTGCACATAGAAAAACATGACATGTGGCGTGTAGGGACGCGGGGAGTGCTGAGAGAGGAACGAGAAACTACTGCACATAGAACATGACATGGCGGTAGGGACGCGTGGGAGTGTGGAGAGCGCTGGGAGAGAGGAGAACGAGAAACTACTGCACATAGAACATCGACATGTGGCGTGTAGGGACGCGGGGAGTGTAGGAGAGGCTGAGAGAGGAGAACGAGAAACTACTGCACATAGAAACACGACATGTGGCGTGTAGGACGCGGGAGTGTAGGAGAGTGCTGGAGAGAGGAGAACGAGAAACCACTGCACATAGAAACATGACATGTGGCGTGTGTAGGGACGCGGGGAGTGGAGTAGCTAAAAAAAATATTTTAATTCGTACAGAAAGAAAAGTGAAGCAAATAATAAAACTAATTATAAAACAAACATACATACATACATAGCTTCACGCTGTATCCTCCGCATATAGCAGTGTGGTAGGCAGAGGAGGCCTAGTGTTAAGACACACCCGTCCCCCACTACCCAAGCGTTTGAAAGTCGGGCTTCCAAAATGTTTTTTGAATACTAAAATATACGCGATTAATCTGGTTTTTAGCTTCACGCTGTATCCCGCACATAGCAGGGTAGGTTGAGGGAACCTGGAGAACCTAGTGTTACATACACTCCTGCTCAAACTTTCCGCCGAATCGTGGCATTTCATGCTGAGTGACGGAACTCAATGCCGCGTTTTGCCTTGTTACCAAACCCAGGAATTGAAAATCTGATTTCCTACAGGAATCGGAACCCACAACGTTCAGTCGCAATGCTTTTGGGCCTCTGCGCCACGACACAGGTGTAAATAAACCAAAAAACTCAAATATGTTCGAATAAAAACTAAAAATAATATTAGCTATATTACTTTACATAATTTAGATTCATCAATTAAGAGTTGACAGGTACGGCCAATGCCCTAAACTCTAAAATGCCACTTTTAATTTTTTATTATTACACTGGTTAGCAAATGCTTACAATCACCTAGCAAAGTCATCTATCATCCGGTAATCTAAAAATTATTATGAAAAATATTAATTTACGTATCTCTGCAAGAGGATCTTACGAATTTTCGATCAGGCAGGGGCAAGCACAAAACTTTGCGTGAGAAAGTATTCTGTATCGTCATCGAAAGCATTTTGTGTGGAAAACTTAGTTCCTCTTACACACGACAGGGGCGCTTTTCAATTCATACTAATTCTTTCGATAGCAATAAGAATAATTTGTCGCAAGTTTTCGTGCTCTCTACAGGTCACATATCCTAACGTGAGTTTAACATTTTTTACCCATTACAATAAGATAATAACGCCGCTAAAGATATTTGGCTTACAATAAAAATATAAGCTTAGCGCCCATATAATTATTAGGCGGGCTCGCGTGTCACCAACCCTGGTTTAGAGGTAAGAGTATCGACTTTATTATTAAACGCATATCTATATATAAATAAGTGAAGCAAAAATTTTGGATCCCTTTTACGAAAAATACACGAACGGAAGAGCATGAAATCCTTGGCAATAATTTATAGTTTATATCGAAGGAGTGCACAAAGATATCATTAAAATCGACCAGTGGTTTAGGTGTGAAACGTAACAGACAGACAGACAGAGTTACTTTCGAATTTATTATAATATATTAAGTAAGGATTACATGACATTATTTTTTTAACAACTACAATGTATCGTAATTGTTAATCATGTATGTAATTGTTCTTAAAATAATAAATAAAATACTGATAGAAAAACACGGCGTGCGGTGGGTTTCATTAGTTTCGTTACCAAGTTAGCACAATTCATTTTCTAGAAAAAATACATACGAGGTGTGTTCAAAAGTAAGGTGACTTTCAAATTTGGCGGGCAACGTACTTTCGATTATCGATTTTTTATTTTGTTATGTTGGTACACTCTTCCCGAACATCTGTACCAAGTTTCAAGTGTATAGCATTTTTGTTCCATTGGGGAGAGGCGTAAAGGTTATAAGTGTTTTGCGTACTGGCGATTTCTGCTATCGAAAAATATGGATTTGCATCAAATTTTGTGTAAAAATAAAATAAAGTGCCTGAAACACTTAAAATGTTGACAGTGGCATACAGAAACTGTTCTGAGTAAAAAAAAATGTTTACAAGTGGCATCGTCAACAACTGATGAAAACGTTCAAGCAGTGAAGAAAATTGTTCTGGAAAATCGTCGAATCACTATCAGAGAAGTTGCTGAGGATGTTGGTATATCGCTTGGCTCGTGCCATGAAATTTTTTCTAACGTTTTGGGCATGAGACGTGTGTCAGCGAAGTTTGTTCCGAAATTGCTCATCATTCATCTTTGCTGGTGAGAGATTTTTTGGCCAAACAACACCACAATCATGCCTCCTCAGCCACCATATTCACCCGGATTTGGCCCCATGTGACTTTTTTCTTTTGTTCCCAAAACTAAAGAGACTCCTATGAAAGGATTTCCGGAGATTTGCAACGATTGAAGAGATAAAGACTGCATCGCTGGAAGAGTTCAAGGCTATACCGAAAAGTGCTTATGAGAAGTGCTTTGACGATTGGAAAACCAAGTTGGCATAAGTGTATTGTATCTGGAGGGGGATTACTTGAAGGGACAACATAAAATATTGATAAATAAATAAATATTTTTCTTAAAAATACAAAGTCACCTTACTTTTGAACACACCTGTACATAAATATTATTAGCTTCACGCTGTATCCCACATATAGCAGGATAGGCAGAGGGGAACCTAGTTTTAAGATTACCCGTTCCCACTTTCCGCCTTTGAGGAGGCATTGCGTGCTGAGTGGCGAACTCAACCCCACGCTTTGCCTTGTTACAAGCAAATCCAGGAAATGAAAATTCCACTTCCTGGAGTGGAATCGAACCCACAACCCAGCCAAAAGTTTACAGTCGCACGCTTGTGCCTCTGCGCCACGACAGGCGTTCGTGAAACAATTAAGTCAATAAAAATTTAAATTCGATTATCCGGGGTTTTCGATTATCCATAAACCCCCATACCCATCATCATTACCCCGGTAATGAGGTTCTACCATATTTCGATATAGTATCTATCATGTTAAGGAAAAAATAATATTCGAAACAAGTTATCTGATTTCAATACAAAAATTTCGCAGAAACCTTAGATGTCACTTCAAGGAGACTGTGGTCCTTCACCAAAATTTGTTATTAAAAAAATATTAAGAATTCTTTATTGTACCAAATATTAATATCTCGCAAATATTCATTTATTTCTCCAGGGTTAACGCCTGTGGCACAGAGGCACAAGCGTGCGACTGTAAACGCGACAGGCTGTGGGTTCGACTCCCACGATTAGTATTTCAATTTCATGTGTTTCTTAACAAGTCAAAGCGCGGCGTTGAGTTCCGCCACTCGGTACGCAATGCCTCAATTTGGCAGAAAATGTAAAACGGAATAGTAAAAGAGAACAGAGTTTCTTAACACGTCGGTTCCCATGTTCTCTGTCTCAGCTTCACGCTGTATCCCGCATATAGCAGGGTAGACAAAGGTAACCTAGTGTTAAGACACTTCGTTCCCCACTTTCCGCCGAGTTGAGATATTGCGTGCTGAGTGGCGGAACTGAACGCCGTGCTTTGCTTTTATAAAAATATAAAAACGACATATAAAGAAAACCAAATTCAAACTTCAAACAGTCCTAAAACACCATGTGATCACACTTTGCGTTCACCAAAATATTTCTAATAAAAAATTATAGAAACCTTCATCATACTTAATTTCCAAATCCAAACATAGTTTTAACCGACTCCAAAAAGAGAGGAGGTTATCAATTAAACAATTTTTTTAAGAACGTTACAACATACCTTTTTACTGGATAACCAAATTTTGATGATGTTTTTTCTATATGATAGCTAGTGCTTCTGATGTAGTCATTTAAATTAAGATCTGCCGAGTAGTTTTTGAGTTATTCGTAATAATTATAATTTTTAGTGCATTTTATATTTATATTTTTAAGTCCTTACCTCAACAACAGTACTAGCCATGAACAGGTAACACTGGAGCAGACCCTCCTTCTCATTCAGGAGTATGTAGAACAGCTCGTTTGGTCTTCCCGGTACTTGACTGGCCCTGATGAAATGAAAATAGCCTTTTGGTCCGAATTTGTTGTCAAACGAAATCTTGTGAAATTTTGTATTGTCCACTTCAAGATTTTTTAGTATAGCAGGGTAGTTGAAGAGAAGCTAGTGCTCAGACACTCCATTCTCCTCTTTCCGACCGAAGTCGAATTCAGTGGCTGAACTCAACGTAGCGTTTTATCTTACCAGAGCAGAGAAATGAAAATAGTTTAAATCTATATATAAATACGTGAAAGAAAAATTTAAAAAGGTCCAAAAGGTCCAACCTTTTGGACCTTTTAAGAAAATTACACGGACGGAGGAGTATGAAACTGGGTACACTTATAGTTTATATAGAAAAGGAGTGCAGAATGCTAACATTTTTTTAAAATAATACATAAAAAAGTATATTAAATCCATAAAATAAATGTTACACACCCTACCAAGGTTTGATATAAAGTGACATATACATTGCTAAAGACAACGCGTTGTTAACGCGTCAACGGGGGCAGAATTAATTAATTCCTCAATGGGATCGAACCACAACCAATCCTGATAAAAATCACTAACATAGTGTAGATCTTAACATACACGTTGCTAAGGTTACATGTATTTTACACGTCAATGGGGCTACTAGTACATAAAAAAGGAACTTCACGCTTTACACCGCAAAGCAGGGAACGGAGTGTCTTGACACTACTTATGACTAGTGTTTATTATTGAACAATATATAATATAATATAGAGACCTCTCGTGGCGCAGAGGCACAAGCGTGTGACTATAAACGCGACAGTTTGTGGGTTCGATTTCCACTTCAGGAAATGAATATATTAAATAATATTTAGTATTTTCATTTCCTCGCCTTAATAACAAGGCAAAGCTCTGCGTTGAGTTCCATATTCAGCACGCAAGGCCTCAATTTGGCCGAAAGTTGAGAACGGAAAGAGAACTGAGTGTCTTAACACTAGGTTCTCAGGTTCCCCCTACCTACCTTGCTATGTGTGGGATACAGCGTGAAGCTAAAAATATATATAGGTTCTAGTATATTCTGCTTTGGACATGTATCGAAATGTCCCATTTAGGTCGTACAACCTCGGCCTAGATTTTAGTGTGACCTAGGTTGAAGCTTAGTTGACATATCCATAATGTATTATGAACGAAGCATGCAGTTAAATTATGAAAAATATTTATATTACATATATTTCTCGTGTGTAGAAAGAAAGAGCAAAAGAGAAAAGAAAGAAAAAAGAAGAGAAAGAGCAAAGAGCGGCATTGAGTTCCGCCATTAAACACGCAATGTCTCGAATTCGGGCAGAAAGCGGTTACCGGATTGTCTTGTTACAAGTTATTAAAGTTATTAATAATCATTCCACGAATGGAAATCGAACCCACAACCAAACGATATCCCACTGTGACAGGATGGCCTCCAAATTACTTTAAGAAAAAAAAATAATAATGTCATACCTCAAAATGTCAACCAAACGGTGGACAATGATCGGTTCAAAGTTCCCATTGTACGCCTTGAGGCAGCCATCTTCTATAGCAACACTTAACTGTGGACAAACGTAAAAAGATATATAAAGAAAAGCGCGGCGTTGAGTTCCGCCACTCAGCACGCAATGCCTCAATTCGGCGGAAAGTGGGGAACAGAGTGTTCTAACACTAGGTTCTCAGGTTCTTTACGTTCAAAAGAAAGAAATAGAAAAAAAATGAACTATATAAGAAAACATCATATATATTATTGACCTCATGTTATTAAGTAGCACTCGAACCCACGTCTCTTGGGAACCGTCCACGCCCTCTGACCGTTAAGTCATACGGTCTTATCAAGCTGCGTTTAAATATTTATCGCCTGTCGTGGCGCAGAGCCACAAATGTGCGACTGTAAAGCAACAGGTTTTGGGTTCGAGTCCCACTCCAGGAAATGAAGTATTTTCATTTTCTAGGCTTGGTAATAAAGGCAAAGCGCGGCGTTGAGTTCCACCACTCAACACGCAATGCCTCAATCCGGCGGAAAATGGGGAACAAATTTGTTGAAAGAGAAAGGAGTGTCTTAACACTAGGTTCTCAGGTTCCTTCTGCCTACCCTGCTTTATGCGGGATACAGCGTGAAGTTAAAAAAAAAAAGTTTAAATATTTATACCTGGTCTAAAAATGTAAAAATTAAAATGTAAAAAGTAAAAACTAAAAATGTTTAGTTCTTAAGTGTGTGAAAAATAGCATTCCCTGCCGAACAATTGTTCTTAGAAATAATCTTTGGGTAGCAAAAATTTGTAAAAATCTCTTACAGAGATGCTAACAACAAAAATATGTTGTAAGAAGTGTACGAAATTCGAGGCAGTTGGATAGTAGCGTATGGTATAGCCATCGAGCGCTTGGATGGCTTCAAAGAGGCGCGGGTTCGAGTCCCGCTACATTAAATTTTTTATACGTTTTCCAAAAATGTTTTTCGTTTCCTAATTATGTGATTAACACTTTATAATATTAAAAAAGTTACCTTTTCTCTTATACCAGTAGTTCTTATCTCTCGTAGTAACCAAGGCAGCATGGATATTGAGAAGCGACGGTCCATCGCCGTGTATCCCAAATACGTCACTGAAGTCAGTTTGGTTTTCATTTTTGGCCTTAAAAATATATTAAGTATATAAATTTATTGCTTTTTTGGTGGAGAGAAGGAAACGGAAATGTTAAGAGAACGGAGAGTCTTAACACTAGGTTCTTCGGTTCCCTCTGCCTACCCTGCTATATGCCGGGTACAGTGTGAAGCAAATAAAAAAAATATGCCGTCTAACTGTAGCAGTTTAAAGAATTAAAAAAAATATTTCTTTTCAAAAAACTTAAATGTACAAATCTATATTGACGTTTCCCAAAAATTTATATTTCTTAAATAGGTCACTATAATTCTAAAGATGCGACATCTTTGAATCCATAAAATTGAGACCATCGTGGCGCAGTGAGACAGAGTCTGACGAAACTCGATGGTTATAGATTCGATTCTCACTGAGGAGCATAGTTATATTTAAATTATTTTTATTTGCTCCCGTACACCATTCGCAGGAATTACCCTCTTCCAAACCAACATGGCCAACAGCTTTTGCCACAAATTCGAAAAAAAACGTCTCATGGACAAAGCGCGGCGTTTAGTTCCGCTGCTCAATACCGCAATGTGACTTAACACAATTTTTTCTTTATCAAACCACAAAACTTAAAAAATAAGTTACAAAAAGCAAACCAAGATACAATCGCGATCGATGGCAAACTCTAGGGCGTTTCTTATTTAGGGTACACCCTTGTTCACCCTCTTTCATTAGAAATGGGGTAGCACGTCTTAGTCATAACATTGTACCTACAAACAGCCGACTTCAATTTGGAAGTACCACAAAGCCAAATAACACTTAACTACTGTAGAGCTATTTTTTTTAGCTTCACGATATATCCTACACATAGGCAAGCAAACGGTACCAGAGAATCTAGTTTCAAGACACTCCGTTCTCGGGAAATGAAAATACTCAATATTTTCATTTCCTGGAGTGGGTATCGAACCCACAACGCCCTGTCGCGTTTATAGAAGCACGCTTGTGCCTCTGCGCCTGGCCTGACAGTAGCGCTAATAAAAATAATCAAAAATCAAATTGTACGCACATAAGAACTCATACTACTCTGGTGTACCAAAATAAAAAAAAATCTTTATCCCTAAAAAACTAATAATAGAAAAAAACGGTGTTTAATACATTGAAAATTTGTACCCTTTCTTTTTACGTAAATTACGCGGACGGAAGAGCATGAAACTTGGTACACTGATCCTTACTAATATTATAAATGCGAAAGTAAATCTGTCTGTCTGTCTGCCTGTTACGCTTTCACGCCTAAACCACTGAACCGATTTTGATGAAATTCGGTATGAAGATAGAACTAAACTTGGGTAAGGACATAGGATACTTTTTATCGCGACAAAAATGATAGAGGGGGTTGAAATAGGGGATGAAAGTTCAGAAATTCAGAAAGAAATTAGATTCAGAAAGAGATTAGAAATTCAGAAGTCAAACATAAAATCATGTAAGATTCTTAAACTGTTTACAACTTCACCACATAAGCCACTTAAACAATTTTGACAAATAGTCTAGACTTTGGGAAAGACTATAAGATACTCCTTATCATACCGCGCGATATAATCGAATTTCACGCGGGCGAAGCCGCGGGCGGAAAGCTAGTAGTCTATATCGCGAAGGAGTGCACAATGATAATATCTTTTTAAAATAATGCATACAAAATATATTAAATTAATAAAATAAATAAATAAAAATAAAACACACTACTATGGTTTATACGTTGCTAGGCAACGCGTTGTTAACGCGTCAACGGGTACACTAGAACAACGGAGTGTCTTAACACTATGTTCTCAAGAAACCTGAGTGACATATGAGTATAGGCAAAAAATATGTATACATTATTTAGTAATAACAAAAAGATAACGCCTGTCGTGGCGCAGAGGCACAAGCGTGTGACTGTAAACGCGACAGGTTGTGGGTTCGATTCCCACTCCACGAAATGGATAATTTCATTTCATAGGTTTGGTAACAAGGCAAAGCGCGACGTTGACTTCCGCCACTTAACACGCAATGCCTCAATTCGGCGGAAAGTCGGAAAAGGAGTGTCTTAACACTATTTTCCCTCTGCCTACCCTACTATATGCGGGGTACAGCGTGAAGCTATGCATATATATATTCAATATCTATATTTTATAACAAGTTCTTTGATATTTTATTATAAAATGAAGCACTCATCATTTTTTATTACCTATTTAAATGTAAATTCAATCAAAACCTGTCAATTAACTAAAGTTAAAAGTTAATTGGAAAATCGTTTATTTCTTGTAAGATAATTATTATCAATATAATTATTACCTATGTATAAAAAAGGAGGAGTGTATTTATTATGTGTTTACATAACTTTTTATTGGATGAACCAATTTTGATGATGTTTTTTTATATGATAGCTAGTGCTTGTCATGTGATCCTATTTAAATTTAGTTGAGATTGGACAAGTAGTTTTTGAGTTATTCGTAATAACTATACTTTTTAATGCATTTTATTTGAAATCGGTTTTCATTCCTTTTTTTTGGGGTAGGCAGATGGAACCTGAGAACCTATTGTTAAGAAACTCCGTTCCCCACTTTCCACAGAACTGAGGCATTGCATGCTGAGTGGCGGAACTCAACGCCACGCTTTGCCTTGTTACCAAACCCACGAAATGAAAATACTAAACTTAACATTTCCTGGAGTGGGAATCGAACCCACAATCTGTAACGTTACAGTCGCACGCTTGTGCCTCTGCGCCACGACAGGCGTTATTTGAAGTTGGTCTTATTTTTTGTTAAGAATTCAATTATATCTATATGGTATATATGTAATATATCTATATGTAATATAATCATATATGGGTAGTATGCTGTTGGCCCTATTGGCCTCGACAGCGTCACCGGGTTTTGTGGGGGGCGGAGCTTGAAGAGCTCTGACCCTGGCTTGGCCTCCTCGGGAGGAGGACCATCAACTTAGAACTGCAGTGTCACAGTGTAAAAGTAATATAATTTACTATGATAAGACTCGATTTCTTCATTTTTAGCTCCTCTATGACGTAAGACTATAGGTCTTTGGCCAACAATCAACTTTTTTTTGCTTCACGCTGAATCCCGCACGTAGCAGGGAAGGCACTACTACTACACTACACTACTAGTCAGAGAGAAGAGTGTTAAGACACTCCGTTCTATTAACAATTCCGTTTCCCACTTTCCACCGAATTGAGGCATTGCGTGCTGAGTGGCGGAACTCAACGCCACATTGCCTAAAATTCTAAATGTAAATTATCATAACTTAAATATTTTCATTTCCTCGAGTGGGAATCGAATCCAAGCCTGTCGCGCTTAGTCGCGCGTTTGTGCCTCTGCGCCACGACTGACCTCTATAATACTAATATTTAATATATTTTCATTTTTCCTTTCTCGTAAAACAGAGGGCGGCGTTGAGTTCCGTAATAACGCAGATAGTTTATTAAATAAACGGATTCTGTCACAGAACGGATATACAGGATAAATAATTTTAAGCGATTTTTCCTTTTAGCTCTTATTTAACTAACATGTAATTTTAAAAACGTATTTATAAAAATATGTACGTAGCAGGACTCGAACCTGTGGAGAACGGAGTGTCTTTGCACTAGGTTCTCTCAGACTACCTTGCTATACGCTTGCGTTACTGAGTGACTGACAGACAACGTACACGCGAAACTACTGCACATAGAAACACGACACGTGGCGTGTAGGGACGCGGGGAGTGTAGGGGAGTGCTGAGAGAGAACGAGAAACTACTGCACATAGAAACATGACATGTGGCGTGTAGGGACGCGGGGAGTGTAGGGGAGTGCTGAGAGAGGAGAACGAGAAACTACTGCACATAGAAACATGACATGTGGCGTGTTCCCTACTAGCGGGGTGTGTAGAGAAGTGAGAAAGAGGATTTCTGAAAATTCCTACGAAAACTAGAACAAACGGGTTTTTATTTTTTATAGTCCACGCAAACGAAGTTGCGGGATACAGCTAGTTGTATATTTAATATTGAGTTAGCAACAATGTTATTCTATTATTTTATTATTATTAAAATATTTTGGGTATTGTTCACGTACTGCAGTTTTTTAGCTTCACGCTGTATCCCGCACGTAGCAGGGTAGGCAGTGGGAACCTGAGGGCCTATTGTTAAGACACTCCGGCGGAACTCAACGCCGCGCTTTGCCTTGTTACCAGAGCAGTTATTGTAGTTAATTTTACTTTCAATAATCATTTTTATATAAATTTCTAACAAAAAAATATTAAATTATTTTTTTATAAATACCTTTTTTAAGCTAATCCTTTAACCAAATGTTACGATGAAATCAATAAACACATATTGTATCACTGGAACATTAAATTACACTAAAAATACAAGTCTTACACATATGTAGTGAAATAATCCGGATTTTTACAATAAAAAATAATACATCTTTACAATTTCACAACCAAAACATTGAACGATTCTTGGATAATAAGAATTTGCAGTGAATACTCAAAGCATGCTGTCTCTTTCTATTGTTGAGGAAAATGTATTGCTGTCTCGTTTCAACTAATCCAATTATTGTAGCTCCATCTACTGTATTTTGAAGGATTATTTTGTGAGAGCGCCATCTGTTGGTGAGTTGTGGAATTAAGTAGTATTTACTTTTAAGTGGTGTAAGGAAAATCCTGTAGATGGCTATTTTTAATATATATATATTAATAAAAAAAGCGCGGCGTTGAGTTCCGCCACTCAGAACGCAATGCCACAAATCCGGCGGAAAGTGTAAAATGGAAAGAGACCGGAGTGTCTTTAACACTAGGTTCTCACATTCCCTCTGCTTACCCTGCTATATGCGGGATACAGCGTGAAGCTAAAAAAAATGTATTAATAATGAAGTATTAGTTATCTTAAAAATATTGTATTTGTGTAATAATAAATATTATTATTACGAAATAATAATATTTAGTAATAATTTAAATTATAGATAACTGAAGTTATAAATTTTATCCTTTAATGTTTACTTTCTTACAGCTTCACACCTTTTAGCACGTAGAAGAGAAGAATAGAAAGTGTCAAGACACTCTGTTCTTTATTTTCGGAAACTCTTAATTTAGCGAAATAAAATATTGAGCTTTGAGGAAACATATGAGCGCCATCTATGTATTACATTTTCAAACTTTAATGCAAACATTATTCTACTATTTTTATCTTGTTTTAAGAAAATCCTTTAGATGGCAGTTAAAGTCTTTTTTAAATAAGTTAAGCTTTGTTTCGTTCTTAAGCCGTTTCGAGGGAAAACATCAAAATCATGATTTTATGGATTAGGTAACGCCTGTCGTGGCTCAGAGGCACAAGCGTGCGACTGAAAACGCGACAGGGCGACAGGTTGTGAGTTCGACTCCAGGAATTGTAAAATTTAGTATTTTCATTTCTTAGGTTTGGTAACAAGGCAAAGCGCGTCATTAAGTTCCGCCACTCAGCACGCAATGCCTCGATACGGCGAAAAGTGGGGAACGGAAATGTTGAAAGAGAATGGAGTGTCTTAACGCTAGATTCCCTGGTTCCCTCTGCCTACCCTGCTATATGCGGGATACAGCGTGAAGTGTAAAAAAAAAATGGACTGAGTAGGTCAAAATAATCATGATTTTGAGTTCAGGTTATAATTAAAATAAATGAAAATACATAAACATATTTAATTTAATTTTCTTCGCAGCTTCATGCTTTTAACGAATAGTTTGTGCGCTTTTTTGACATTTGACTACATCATATGGTGACACTCAACGCCTCTCCCGCAGGGGACACCCTTGCGCCTGTCGGCATCCTCTCAAGCATCCATTTAGTGAATGAATTTCTCAGGGACTGAGCACCCTCTTTCCTCACCCAAAAGGTGTCGCTGTAAACACCAATTGGGTCAACACCATATTTATTCGTTCCAAAAAAAAAAAAAAAAAAACTCAACGACGCGCTAGATCTTAGACCAAAGCGGATACAGATTAAAGCGGAGAAATAAAAATAATGCCTGTTGTGGCGCTAAGGCACAAGCGTGCGGCTGACAGGTTGTGGGTGCGATTCCCACTATAGGAAATGAAAATATTTGAAATAATATTTAAGTAGTATTTTCATTTCCTGCGTCTGGTAACAAGGCAAAGCACGTCATTCAGTTCCGCCACTCAGCACGCAATGCCTCAATCCGACGGAAAGTGGGGAACGCAAATGTTGAAAGAGAACGGAGTGTCTCAACACTAGGTTCTCTCTGCCTTCTCTGCTATATGCGGGATACAGCGTGAAGCAACAAAAAAAATTAACGTGTAATAATCGGACCCACAGCTAATTGCGATTACAGACAGGTTGTGGGTTCGAATCCAACTCCAGGAAATGGAATTTTTCGTTTCCTGGGTTTGGTAACAAGGCAAAGCACGGCGTTGAGTTCCGCCATTCAGCACGCAATGCCTCAATTCGGCGGAAAGTGGGAAACGGAGTGTTAACACTAGGTTCACTCTGCCTACCCAGCTATATGCGGGATACAGCGTGAAGCCATGTATGTATGTATGTCTTAGTGCATTTTATATGAAATCAGTTTTCTTTATTGCTAAAATTTCATTTATTATTAATTAAAATTATACTATCCAATAACAGATGGCAGCACTGTAAAAAACTTTCAAATTACACCAAATTTCAAAATTTTACACACAAAGTAAAAATAAATACACAAATATAATTAAAATACACGAAAAGGCGCTATAATAGTACTAGATTAAGTGTAATCCAGTTTATATTAGATTTAACTGTACGGCTTCTTTGACATTGACATTCGATTTCAGTACTTCTAAATCCCTTAAACCGTAACAATGTTACAACTGAGCCTAAAAACATAATTAAATAGAGAAAAAATAATAAAAATAATAATTCAACGGAGAGAGAAATTAAAAAATTGGTTAAAATAATAAAACGTCATAGAAGAAGAAATGTGGGTAGTTGTAAAAATGATGGTTTGTATGTAACTTCTTGTGGTGATAATTGGTGGCAAGAAAATGCTGTTTTAACACAGGTATGCTTATATATTTCTATTTGAAACTCAAAATCTAGATTAAAACTTATTATTAAGGAAAGTATATTATTCTGTCCAAGAATACTATACAGATGTTAATGTGTGGAATTAAATGCTGTTGACACTCGCTCGGTAGGCTTATCGTTGTTGTATGTAAACTTATTGTGAAATCATATTTGAAAAGAGCAACTGTTGACTTTCTTGCCAGCTCTTCTCAGCTGAACTGCCTTCCGAGCCGGTGGTAGCATCATCAGGACTGACAAGACTGACATTTTTTTTGTAAATTGATGTTTCGAAAGTGCTTGTAATAGCTTATTTGAATAAAGGATATTATTATAATATTTAGTATAGTAATAATGATTAGGTAGACAGAGGAGCGCGGACAGTGTTAGTGAACGTTAAAGTGTATTGTAAAGGGGCCCTTAAACCTACACGTTAGGTCGTAAGTACACACTCTCCACACTCCTCTCTCTGCAACGCGATGGATAATCTCACGGTGAATTCATGGTGTGCTAAGTTACTTCTCATATATAAAACTCCTGTGTTACTATGGGACTGACAGACAACGTACACGCGAAACTATTGTACATAGATGATATCACATTTGATATGTAAGGAGTTGGGAAGTGAAGGTGGACACTAAGAAAGAATTTCATGGCAGGCATTTTTAAGGCTAAGTTTCTTTTATTGTTTTGCTAGTTCTGTTTTAATATTTGTATACTTACAGTAGTACTTATTTATTTATTTATGGAGTGTCTTGACACTAGGTTCTCTGGTTCCCTCTGCTTACCCTGCTTCGAGTATATGCGGGTTACAGCGTGAAGTTAAAAAAAAACAGTAGTATTTATCTGTTTTTTTTGTTATTCTACTATTTTTTGTGAGAATGTATGTATGTTTGTTACTTTTTCACGCAAAATATACTGAACGGATCTGGATTAAACAATAAAGAAGTATGGCTTATTGTTGTGAATATACAAAATATTTTTAACTAGATATTTATGGTAACTTATGTGTGATCTGATGTATGAATTACTTACATACATACATAGCTTCACGCTGTATCACGCATATAGCAGGGTAGGCAGAGGGAACCGACGTGTTAAGACACTCCTATTATTATTAGAACTATTTTACTGTGAAGTTTCACCTAGATTCGTTTAGTAATTTTTCCGTGAAAGAGTAACATACATCCATCCTCACAAACTCTTGCATTTATAATATTAGTGAGACATACTTAAAAAGCTTATTTTTTAACTGACTTGAAAAACAGGAGGTCATTAATTCAACTGTATTTTTTTAAATATATTACGAGATATTTTTTACTGGGTGAGCCAATTTTGATGATCTTTTTGAATATGATAGCTAGCAATTCAAATTTAATTAGGATATGACTAGTTTTTTGTTAATAATAATT
>JAKGSA010001302.1:0-27512 GCA_033558755.1 Philaethria dido | reverse complement strand
TAATTAATACCACAGTCTATATATATTCCACAGACTATTATAATCATAAGGTTAGTCTAAGGTCATATTTAAAAAATCAACGCTTGTGCGAAGTGTATTAGGTAACGGCAGATATAAATCGTGGTTAATTTAAGTTATTACGGAGTGTCTCAACACTAGGTTCTCTTACCTACCCTATTTTATATGGAACATAAGAAAATAGTAATAAGACTCTCTTCTTCTACAACACCTGTCGTTGCTTTTAAAACGCCTGTCGTGGCGCAAAGGCACTAGCGTGCGACTGTAAACGCAACAGGTTGTGGGTTCGATCCCCACTTCAGGAAATGGAATTTTTAATTTCCTGGGTTTGATAACAAGGTAAAGCGCGGCGCTGAGTTCCGCCACTCGCAATGCCTCAATTCGGCGGAAAGTAGGGAACGGAGTGTCTTAACACTAGATTTCCTGTGCCTATCCTGCTATATGCGGGATACAGCGTGAAGCTATGTATGTATTTATGTGCTTTCTTCTTTATTAGGCTTGTTTTCGATGTATTTGTAGCCCAGACCGCGTAAAATATACGTTGCTTAGCAACGGGTATATCACTTTATACAAAAGTGTATGTCAGACACATGGTAGTGTGTGTAATATTTATTTTATTATTTTTATTTTAATATATGTATTTCAAAATACGTTATAAAAAAAACTGTTCCTTGCATTTCTTCTACCTACAAAGTTTAACTGTTGTAAATTTCTTATAGTTCCGTGCGTATATGTCTAACCGATTTCGCAGAAGGAGGAGTTTATCAATTCGATTGTATTTTTATATGTGTGTAACTATATAACTTTTTACTGGGTGTACCTATTTTGATGACTTTTTATATGATAGCTAGTGATTCTGATGTGGTCCCATTTAAATTTAGTTGAAATCTAACGAGCAGTTTTTGAGTTATTCGTAATAGATATATATTTTTAGTGCATCTTCATCTTTAAAGTCAGTTTTTATTTTGTTAAAATCATAACTATTTAGAGTGTCACTTACTACAATAGTATCAGAAAAATATTTATGTACAAAAATATTTTGAACGAAGCAGAAATCGAACTCACACTTCCCCAAACATCCTAATCTTTATTTTTTTTTAAATTCCAAATCATTATAGATACGATTCTATTTTTTTTAGAAAACAATAAGTTTTCTATCAAAACTTTTTAAGTTTCACCAAAAAAGTTGTATTGACAAAACAATAAAAAACCTAATGTGTCGGCGTTTTTTGTCGAAACCGCTTCGATCCGGTTCGTACCAGTTACTTGACCTTGATGCTCAACCTTGAGACAACAAATAAACAAAAAACAGTTCTAGAACTTTTCCTCTATATATCTAATATGATTCTTCAAGATTTTGTCCTTTTCTGATTCATATGGCCCAATTTTTGACACTTTTGACATAATAAAACGTGTTCCTATGAAAGTAGGTGTACCAAAAAACATATATTTGAGATCCCTTTCTCATCTACTGTCATAGGAACACCTTTTATTATGCTAAAAGTGTCGAAAATGTTATAAATAAGAAATATAAATTTCTTTATATTGCACAATAAAGAGTATTTTTTGCCATTTTCCGCCGAATTGAGGCATTGCGTGTTGGCGGAACTCAACACCGCGCTTTGCCTTGTTACCAAACCCAGGAAATGAAAATACTAAACTTTTACATCTCCCGGAGTGGGAATTGAACCCACAACCTGTCGCGTTTACAGTCGCCCGCTTGTGCCTCTGCGCTACGACAGGCGTTAAAAAATGAATAATAGTTAATTAAGAAAAAACTTACTTATTACATTCATAATGCCCATATAAAGAGAACAATGTCTAAATTATTACATAATTACATTTTTTTTAACTTCACGCTGTATCCCGCATATAGCACGGTAGACAGAGGGAAACAGAGAACCTAGTGTTAAGACACTCCGTTCTTTCCGTTCCCCATTGTCCACTAAATCGAGGCATTACGTGCTGAGTGGCAAAACTCGACGCCGCGCTTTGCCTTGTTACCAGAGCGAGGAAATGAAAATACTAAATATTATATAATATTTTCATTTCCTGGAGTGGGAATCGAACCCACAACCTGTCGCGCTTGTACCTCTGCGCCACGACACACCGCATAAACAGTACAATTTCTGTTCTATTACATAAGTGAATATAATTATTTTGTAATATAAAAACTTCCGTTATATGATTCATTGGCAAACAGAACAGTCTTTGTTTTGTAATAGCTAAAATTTTCCTTACATATTTTATACATACATACATACATAGCTTCACGCTGTATCCCGCATGTAGCAGGGTAGGCAGAGGGAACCTGAGATCCTAGTGTTGAGACACTCCGTTCCTGGGCTTGGTACGTACTTTGTATGGTGAGGAGATTTAACTCTAGTGATACGTCACTCCACTCTCCATTTTTCATTAACCGTATTTTTATTTTTTATATTCTTATTTATAACAGCTAGCGCTTCTGACGTGGACATACGAGTACATATATAAAGAGCTTCACGCTGTATCCCGCATATAGCAGGGCAGGCAGAGGGAACCTAGTGTTAAGACACTCCGTTCCCCACTTTCCGCCGAATTGAGGCATTGCGTGCTGAGTGGCAGAACTCAACGCCGCATATAATGAATGTTTTTTTATGCGAACCACTTTTAATGATTTTGATGTGGTCCCGTTTAAATATATTTAGGATCGGATGAGTAGTTTTGGAGGTATTCGTAATAAATTAACCACACTAAAAAGTAAAATTAAAGTTTAAGTTCGTTTTCTTTATTTGTTATTTTTTTTTCGGTTTTTGCTTTTAAATTTAACACTAGTGTCTCCGTTAACGCGTTGTCTTTAGCAATGTATATGTCACTTTATATAAACATGGATGTCAAGGCATGTTAGTGTCTGTAACATTTATTTTGTTAATTTAATATACTTTTTACGCATTCTTTAAAAAAAAGTTAGCATTATACACTCCTTCGCTATATAAACTATAAGTGTGCCAAATTTCATGCTCCTCCGTCCTCGTAATTATAGTAAAAAGGGATCCAAAGTTGTTTCATGTATTTATATATAGATAACTTAGATAAATGAAGTGTAAATACTCCGTTCAACAGCCACTAAAAGACATTGCGTAACCCAACGCCGCACTTTTCCAAAGCAGAACGCTTATAAGGTATAAATTTAAATATATATATACTCTTAAATACTAGGATACTTTTAGGCCTACCATTCGGCGGAAAGTGGGGAACGGTGTGTCTTAACACTACGTTCCCTCTGCCTACTCTGCTATATGCGGGATACAGCGTGAAGCTATGTATGTATGTCCTAGATATTTGTCGTTATATGTATTATGGCAAAATTACACAATATCTCTATAACTTGTAGCCTGTGTGTGTTATTCTTGATGTATAAACTATATTAGAGTAGCTTCATTTAGATCTGTTCCGTAGTTTTTGTGTGAAAGAGTAACAAACATCTCATCATCATCATCATCAGTGGCCGTACAGCCCTCGGTGGGCCCTAGCCTCCTTCAACGCTTTATTCCATTCCTCTCTCATTCAAGGCCGTTTCTCTTCCAGTTTTTTTGAAGCCTAAGGTCTTGAGGTCTGTGGTTACCCATCAAGCCACCTAAGCTTAGGTCTTCCAACCCCTGCGCGTTTACCATCTGGTAACAAACATCTATCCGCCCATTAATCTTCATTACATTTTTCATATACACTGTAAACGCGACAGGTTGTGGGTTCGATTACTACCCAAGAAATAAATATATTAAATTACATTTAGTATTTTCATTTTCTCGCTCTGGTCACAAGGCAAAGCGCGGCGTTGAGTTCCGCCACTCATCACATACAATGCCTCAGTCTCAGCGTAAAGTGGGGAACGGACTGTCTTAACACTAGGTTCCCTGCCTACCCTGCTATATGCGGGATACAGCGTAAAGCTAGGTTAAATATTAGTTAAATAATTCTACTAAGCTAGGTTGTCCTAATTTTTCTTATCTCTGCAGATAACGGCTTACACTAGATGAGATTTGAGAGATAACCATACTTCTACGTGACATTAGATAAATGAAATATATATACTTATAGTGAGCTATAACGCCTGTCGTGGCGTAGAAGCACAAGCGTGCGACTGTAAGCGCGACTGGTTGTGGGTTCGATTCCCACTCCAGGAAATGGATTTTTTTATTTCCTGGGTTTGGTAACAAGGCAAAGTGCAGCGTTGAGTTCCGTCACTCAGCACGCAATGTCTCAATTCGACGGAAAGTGGGGAACGGAATTGATGTAAGAGAAAAGAGTGTCTTAAGACTAGGTTCTCAGGTTCTCTCTGTGATGTTAAAAAAAAAGTAAGCTATATTTAGTATTAAAATTGTTAACTATTTTTAACCGATTTCAAAGAAAGAGGTTCTCAATTCGATTGTTTTTTTATGTGTGTTAAAGCGTCAATTTTTACTGGGTAAACTTATTTTGATGAATCTTTTTTATATGATAGCTAGTGTTTCTAATGTGGTTCCATTTAAATTTAGTAAAGATCAGTAAGGCAAGCACGAAAACTTTGCATTTTGTATGGGAAAAGTTAGTCCCTCTTACGCACGGTAGATACCTATTCAAATCCCATACAAATTCTTTCGATTACGATACTAATATTTTGTCACAAGTTTTCGTGCCTGCCCTGCTGATTAGTAGTTTTCGAGTTATTCGTAATATTTTATATCTATCTATCTTGGAAATGAAAAATTCCGTTTCCTGGAGTGGGAATCGAACCCACAACCCGTCGCGTTTAATCGCACGGTTGTGCCACGCCACGACGCCTAATACACTAAAATAAAATATGCGATTATCCCGGTTAAAATAGTTTCATTTCATATATATAAAAATCGCGAAAGTCAAAGATTTCCTTAATTATATACCTACCTATTGAATAAAGTACATTCCTTCTACTACTTGACGTAGATATATGTTATACAAAAAATAGTTTGACGTTAGAAACTTTTATACTATGAATAATAATAAATTATAAAAAGCAAAGCAAAGCGCGGCGTTGAGTTCCGCCACTCAGCACGCAATGCGCAACGCAATCCTTAATCCGGCGGAAAGTGGGGAACGGAAATGTTGAAAGAGAACGGAGTGTGTGAGTCTTAACACTAGGTTTTCTGGATCCCTCTGCCTGCTAAGTTCGGGATACAGCGTGGAGCTAAAAAATATATTAACATAACTATATAAGCCCGCGACTTGGTTTCCATGGACTATAAAACCTGAAGTCTCGTTTTTTCCTCGGAATTTCGAGAAATCCTTTCTTAGTACTCCCCTACACTCCCTAATGTGGTAAAGAAAGCGAGGAACGTAGTGTTTTGACACTTGGTTCTCTCTGATTACCTTGTTATAAGGAAAAAATATGAAATTGCGTAATAATTTCTATTAATATTGTTTATAAGCATTGTTGTAAGGTGGTTTTTGCGGTTTATTGTTAAACTAGCTGTATCCTGCGACTTTGTTTGTGTGGACTATAAAACATTAGATTGTAAATATTCTCCGAGAAAGTAAAAAGTCCTTTTAGTACTCCCCTACACTTCCCGTATCCCTACACGCCACATGTAATTTTTCTACGTGCAATAATTTCTCGTTCTCCTCTCTCAGCACTCCCCTACACTCCCCGCGTCCCTACACGCCACATATCATGTTACTATGTGCAGTAGTTTCTCGTTCTCCTCTCTCAGCACTCCCCTACATTCCCCGCGTCCCTACACGCCACATGTAATTTTTCTACGTGCAGTAATTTCTCGTTCTCCTCTCTCAGCACTCCCCTACACTCCCCGCGTCCCTACACGCCACATGTCATGTTTCTATGTGCAGTAGTTTCTCGTTCTCCTCTCTCAGCACTCCCCTACACTCCCCGCGTCCCTACACGCCACATGTCATGTTTCTATGTGCAATAGTTTCTCGTTCTCCTCTGTCAGCACTCCCCTACACTCCCCGAGTCCCTACACGTCACTTGTCTGTCAGTCAGTAACGCAACCGTTTTATGTATAGATATGACTAATATGTCAAAGTTATTTTTTTCAAAAAATACGCCAACAAATGCCTCTATTGTTGAAAACGCGTTATTGATAACCAATTTACACGAAATCTATGTTAAATAACAACAATAATGTGGACTTGGTACAGTTTCATAATTTTTTTTTATTGAATATTTTTCATGACCTTTGATTTTCACGATTTGTATATACATATATTAAATGAAACTATTTTAACCGGATCATTCTACCTGTATCAAGGACACTGTAAGGTGTTAGAGACGTCGGGTTTCCAAAAATGTACTTGCGAATACTAAAATACACGCGATTAATCCGGTTGAAATAATGTCATTTCCTACCTAACTTCACGCTTTATCCCTAGAGGGGTAGTCATCTTTTCCATTTTTCGAAAAAATGTATGTTGGATAGGGGCGTACTCGTACTCGTAACTGGAGAAACCCGTTCAATAATACGTAATACAAATAAAGTAGCATATCACTTTGTTTTTCAATTTTAGAGGTTAATTGGTTAACCAGTGCTTATGTCCGGACTAAATATAAATCTTTACGCTTTTTTTCACTATAGACAGGGACCATCTAAAGTTAAAACACTCCGTTTTCTGCTATTTGCCACCCGGATTCAAGACATTGCACGTTCAATGGCGGAGTTTAACGCAACCTTTGCCAGTGAACCGAAAATACTTTGAATATAACCATTCCTCCAATAAAAGGATGAAGACACAACCATTAACAAACACAGTCCGATTTTATCTCACCTTGTCAAACTGGATTAAATTAAATTTTTAATAACAATAAAAAGAAAATATTAATTCATTATTTAAACATAAACAAACACAAAGCAGGTTACAAAGCAAAGCAGGTATGTCATTCATTACTGTTAATCTTTCCACTTAACCATCCTTCCATAATATTCTTGTAACAGTTATAACTCCACAGTTAAAGTGGTTACTTGCTGATAACAGAATGTTTACAACTTTTATACTTTAGTTTAGTTTCCGCCGCGCATTCACAACGCGCAGACGCCATATTGGCTGTTTTATTTTTTTTTAATTTAGTTTTTTTTTTTAACTTAAGTTTATAGTTGTAGTGGTTACGTGTTTGTGTTGAAAGTAGGCATAAGTACGACTTTTTATAGATGTGTGCGATTTTTTTTTTATTTAATTTAAAAATTAATTGAATTGATGAAAAATCAATTTTAAAAGTGTATGTGATTGATATATTGTTTTTAAAAGTTAAAAGGACACAATTTTTACATACAAATGACAAAAAATATATATTTTTAAATAACATTTGGGCAAAAAAACTAAAGTAGTTTTAATATATTTAAAATATTATTCACACACTTAGGGTAAGAAAAATATTTGGTATAAGTGAACATACGTTCATAGTTCATGTTACATCCAAGCAGTACCAATTACGCTGTATAGCTTGATTTCAAAGGACGCGGGTTCGAATTCCGCTATGTTCAATTTTTTTTCGTGTCTCTATAGTATTTAATTAAAATCTATTTTTTTAAGTTCACGTTTTATTCACATAGCAGGGTAGGTAGAGAGAACGTAATGTCAAGACACTCCGTTTTCTGATTTTCGAATTCGAGACATTACGTGTTGAGTTGCGAAACTCAACGCCGTATTTTTTGTGATACCAGAGCGAGAAATCGTCCTAAATGAATTTTAATTGGTTTTATACGGAGATTCATTACGGAGAATCATTAATCCTTAATTCGGCGGAAAGTGGGGAACTGATTTGTTGAAAGAGAATGGAGTGTCTTAACACTAGGTTCTCTGGTTCCCTCTGCCTACCCTGCTATATGCGGGATACAGCGTGAAGCTAAAAAAAATACTTTTCTTAACATTAATCGTTTTTAACCAACTTCAAAAAAAGGAAAGGAAGGGTCCTCAATTATATTTTTAGCTTCACGCTGTATCCCGCATATAGCGGGGTAGGCAGAGGGAACCTGAGAACCTAGTGTTAAGATCCTCCGTTGACCGTTTTCAATTCGTCTGGATTTTTTATGTGTGCTAATCTTATTGCTGGATGAAATAATTTTCTTTATTCTTTTTTTATTCTTTTTTGTGATAGCTAGTTCTTTTGATGTCGAGTGGTTTTTGAGTTATTCGTAATAACATTACTATTATTATATATCTCATTATAAGTTCTCGGGTTCAAAGGAACCCGGTCCTTTGGAAGGCTTGCGTGGGGACACAGGTCCAACACGTAGAGGCCCCTTTGAGACAACAATATTTTTTAATCTGACGCATTAACCGGGATCCATTTTGTTAAAATATATTATGTAATATCTACTCAAAGTAATAATTATATTTATACTATTTTCATTTCACTTTCTAGTTTAGACAAAGCGCGGCGTTAAGTTCCGTCACTAAGCACTTGTCTTAAATTCAGTCAAAAAGTGGAGAACAGAGTGTGATGACACTAAACTCTCTCTCTCTCCCACTCTCTCTCTCTCTTTCTAACTACGCTGCTATGCGGAAAGAAACGTGAAGCTACAATCAAAACAATGTTACATAAAAATAAAAATTATACATGTCATATCAATATGTCCTACGTACACTGGTACAAGTGCAAAAATACAATTTTACAGGAGAGACATTTATAAGTTCCTGAGATTGTAATTTTATCATTATTTGAAGTAAATGAACCCTTCGATTTGATGTAAAGGTCATTCAAGACGCAGAGGCACATGCATGCGACTGTAAATGCGACAGATTGTGGGTTCGATTCCTATTCCAGTAAATGCAAATATAAAAATTAAACAATATGTACTATATTGTCATTTCCTCGCTCTAGTAACAAGGCAAAGCGCGGCGTTGAGTTTCGCCACTCAGCACATAGTGCCTCAATTCGGCGGAAAGTGGTGAACGGAAATCATAGTAAGTCGGAGTGTCTTGACACTAGATTCTAAGCTTCCTGTCTACGCTGCTATATGCAAGATACAGTGTAAAGCTAAAAAAATGAATTCTATAGTAAATAAATAGTACATATTTTCATTTACTCGCTCTAGTAACAAGGCAAAGCGCGGCGTTGAGTTCCGTCACTCAGCACGCAAAGCCTCAATTCGGCGGCAATGGGTAGCGGAAATCTTAATAGATCGGAGTGTCTTAACACTAGATTCTCAGGCTCCCTCAGTCTATCCTCTTATGTACGGGATACAGCGTGAGGCTAAAAATAATGAATTCTATAAATAATAAATTCTTTGAATAATTACAAAATTAGAACGTTAGGAACCTTCAAATGACTCCCCTGTAAAATAGTGTTTTTGCACTTGCACCAATGTACGTAGAACTCGATATATTCCACGTAAGGAAGTGGTGGGCGATAACTAGCAGTTTTGTACACAACTGCATTCTTTCATTACTTCCTTGGTATACGAGTATGTGAAGGAATTTTCCCTAACGCCTGTCGTGGCACAGAGACACAAGCGTGCGACTGTAAACGCGATAGGTTGTGGCTTCGATTCCTACTCCAGGAAATGTAAAATTTAGTATTTTCATTTCTTGGGTTTGGTAACAAGGCAAAGCGCGACGTTGAGTTCTGCCACTCAACACGCTATGCCTCAATTCGGCGGAAAGTGGGGAACGGAGTGTCTTAACACAAGGTTCCCTGTACCTACCCTGCTATATGTGGGATACAGCGTGAAGGTATGTATATATGTACGTATGTATGTATGTAGAATTATTAATATTTTAACAAAAAAACTGATTTTAAATAAAATGTACTAAACCGGCAATTATTACCAATAACTAAAGAACTACTTATCAGATCTTAACCAATTTTAAATGTTATCACCTCAGGAGCACCAGCTATCATATAAAAAAATAATTATCAAAATTGGTTCATCCAGTAAAAAGTTGCGGTAACGCACACAAAAAAACAATAGAATTGAGAAGAAAGAGTTCTTAGAAGTCAGTTAATAAAATATCTAGAAGGATATTAATGTTTGTAGGTCGTAATAAAGTGAAAGTGAAAGTGGGGAACGGAGTGTCTTAGCACTAGGTTCCCTCTGCCTACCCTGCTATATGCAGGATACAGCGTGAAGCTAAAAATTTAAATAAATAATAAAATATTATTCATAGACTTTTTCACTCACATCAAGGTAGTTAGAGACAACCTAGTGTTAAGACACTCCGTTGCTGAGTCGTAGCAGTTGTATAGCAGAGTTCAACGCCGCGCTTTGTTTTTCCAAAGCAGAGATTTTTTTATTAGCTTCACGCTGTATCCCGCATGTAACAGGGTAGGTAGAGGAAACCTAGTGTTAAGACACTCCGTTCTCTCCCAACAATTTCGTTACCCACTTTCCGCCGGATTGAGGCATTGCGTATTGAGTGGCGGAACTCAACTCCGCGCTTTGCCTTGTTACCAGAGCAAGGAAATGAAAATACTAAATATTAAATATTTTCATTAGCGAAGGGGTGACTGAATAAATTTAATTATTTGACTTTCACGAGAACCGCGGCGGTTTAGTTTCGCCACCCAACACGCAATGTTTCAACATTTTTTGAGTTCTCTTGTTTGAGTTTTCTCTGCCTTTTCGTGTAGCTGAAAATCGAACCTACTACCTATCCAGACTTCTAACAAATACAAAGAATAAGGTGAATCTAAATGACGATAATAAGTAAATTGTTTTAAAAATACAGAAGTAATTTAGTTCTATTTAAATATATCTTTATTGCTTTTAAATTGCTATTATTATGTTTTTCTTGTTGTTTTTTTTTTCATTTTCACATATACTTGTATACGTAGATGACTATATGATTGGAGTTAACTAAGACAAGTAAAGCTTTTGCCATCACCTTGCTCTTACTTGCTTATATATGCCACTTGCTGCTTATATATATATATATATGCTCTTCTATGCTATATATATATATATATATATATATATATATATATATATATATATGTATATAAATACGTGAAACAAAAACTTTGGATCAGCTTTTTACGAAAATAATACGCCCGGACGTAGGGCATGAAACTTGGCACACTTTGCATAGTTTATATAGAAGGAGTGCAGAATGCTATTTTTAAATAATACATAAAAGTATATTAAATTAATAAAATAAATGTTACACACACTACCATGGTTCGACATTCTGGGTTTATATAATGAAAGTGACATATACAGGGCATTGCAAAGACAACGTTGTTAACCTTGTCACCGGGAACCACTGAAGTATGTATAAATACGTGAAACAAAAACTTTGGATCATTTTTACGAAAAATACACGCGAGGACATTGGGAGCATGAAACTTGGCACACTTACATAGTTTATATAGAGAAGAGAGAGCAGAATGCTAATATATTTTTAATAATTCCATAAAAGTATATTAAAATTGGTTTTGACACGTGGACGTCAAACGTTTATATAAAGTGACATACATACATTGCTAAAGAAAACTAGCGTTGTTAACGCGTCACCAGGAAACTTCAATAGTATTTATTAAGACTTTATTGGTAAAATATTTAACAATAGTTACATTTTTATCCGACTTCAAAAAGTGGAAGTTCTAAATTTGACGGTATTCTTTATGCGTTTGACGGTATTATTGCATAACTATTTACTGGGTGATGATGATTCTTTTTTTAGATACATACATACATACATAGCTTCACGCTGTATCCCGCATATAGCAGGGTAGGCAGAGAGAACCTAGTGTTAAGACACTCCGTTCTCCACTTTTTTTATATGATAGCTAGTGCTTCTGATGTAGTCGTTTAAAGTTAGTTTAACAAGTAGTTTTTCAGTTATTAAAAATAATTTTATTTAAAATCTGTTTTCGATTTTTGCTTCTTTCGAAGGCGGCATTAGTAGGATCTTTTCAAATTTGGTTAGGTAGAGAGAGGAGCGCGGAAAGTGGAGGTGAACGTTAATGCGCATTTTAAAAGGGGCCCCTTAAACCTACACGTTGGGTCGTAAGTCACAGGCACTGTCCAAACTCCTCTCTCTGCAACGCGATGGACACCCGCACGGTGAATCCATGGATTGCTAAGGCATTTCTTCCCCTTTCTTAAAAGAGAACGGAGTGTCTTAACATTAGGTTGTCGGGTTCTCTCTATGTACCCGGCTACGTGCGGGATACAGTGTGAAGCTAAATTATTCCGATTAGGATTTAAAACTATACTTCTATAGCTATAATTAGCTATTATTTTCGTATGAGGCATGTACAACCTATACATGACTTATGATAGACTTGCATATTTCATTTTACATATTTAATGAGGCCTGTCGTGGCGCAGAGACACAAACGTGCGACTATAAACGAGACAGGTTATGGGTTCGATTTCCACTCCAGGAAATGAAAATATAATATAATATTAAAAAAAAAGTATGTCACAATAATAATAAATATAATTTTATTTTCTTATATTTAAGAAACGTACACTGGGCTTTTATTTTATTTCATTTCATTTTAAATATTGTTTCCGCACAAATGTAACTACTTTGTAAAACTATCTTATTACTGTTCTGTATTAGATACTTAAGTTAACCATGTTATCGCATAAGTGACAATTGTCTTAGCCGATAATAAAGTTCTATGAATCTATTTTCATTTCCTGATTCTGGTAACAAGGCAAAGCGCGGCGTTGAGTTCCGCCACTCAGCACATAATTCAGCGGAAAGTGGGGAACGGAAATGTTAAAAGAGAACTGAGTGTCTTAACACTAGGTTCTCAGGCTCCCTCTGTCTATCCTGCTATGTACGGGTTACAGCGTGAAGCTACAAAAAAATGACGTCAACGTGGCGCAGTGGGAGAACGTCTAACTATGGTCGTTGCTTCAGTTCCCATTCGAGGGACACATATTTAGATTATTTACATACAGACAAAGCGCAGCGTTTAGTTTCGCCACTTCTTGAAATATTTTGCCATTATTTTTGCTTTGCCCACCTTATTATACAAAAAAATGATTCAAAAAGTAGAAAAGAATATAGTAAAAACTAAAGTAACGGAGTGTCCATTCACTACGGTATCTCCGCATACTCTACTGAATTAAACGCGTAACATAACTCCGCAGTACTATTGAAATAAACGAGTAAAATGGCTAGTTCTAAATTAAAGTAAAATAGTATTTCCGCTATCATAACTATTTTTAGACGTTAACTTGTCAGTTTATACAAGTTACCTTTGACCGTATTGTATTCAATTTTATTTTATACATATATACATACATACATACATACATACATAGCTTCACGCTGTATCCCGCATATAGCAGGATAGGCAGAGGGAACCTAGTGTTAGGACACTCCGTTCCCTACTTTCCGCCGAATTGAGGCATTGCGTGCTAAGTGGCGGAAGTAAACGCCGTGCTTTGCCTTGTTACCAAACCCAGGAAATAAAAAATCCATTTCCTGGAGTGGGAATCAAACCCATAACCAGTCGCATTTACAGTCGCACGCTTGTGCCTCTGCGCCACGACACGTGTTTAATTTTATTTTATTCTGAGTATAATTTCTTTTTTATTACATAAGTAACTAACTGTTCTTTCGGCCATTCGTAGTAGAGGCACAGGTACGACGGTAAACGCGACAGGTTGTGGGTTCGATTCTCGCTCCAGGAAATGTAAAAGTTTAGTATTTTCATGTCCTGGGTTTGGTAACAAGGCAAAGCGCGGCGTTGAGTTCCACCACTCAGAACGCATTCGCATTCGGCGGAAAGTGGGGAACGGAGTGTCTTAACACTAGGTTCTCAGGTTCCCTCTGTCTACCCTGCTATATGCGGGATACAGCGTGAAGTGTTACTTTCGGCTGTTGGTCAATATCAGTCCAGACTACATACTATAGTGTATAGTACGTATAGGCGTTCATTTGAAAACTTTGAAGTAGATTTTTTGATAAACAATCATATGTACCAAAACATATACTTTTTTCATAAAAAGTATCCTATATCCTTTTCAATACCTCTAAGAATATGTGTACAAAGTTTCATGACAATCGGTTGAGTAGTTTTGGCGTGAAAGCGTAACAAACAAACTTACATTCACATTTTTTATGATGTTAGTATGTATAATATTCAATAATTTTAACTTCACGCTGTACCTTTCGCATATAGCGGATAGGCAGAGGGAACCAGAGAACCTAGTGTTAAGACACTCGATTCTCTTCAACACACCTGTTCTCCACTTTCCACAAATTGAGGCATTGCGTGTTATGGCGTTGTTAGTTTTGTTACTAAACCCAAGAAAATGAAAATACTAAATTTTACATTTCCTGGAGTGGGAATCGAACCCACAACCTGTCGCAGGTTTACAGTCGCACGCTTGTGCCTCTCTGCGCTACGACAGGCGTTATATTCAATATAATAAATATTCCTAATATATATGCAGATAATTGTTACTTTTCCATGTCAAAGTAAATAAATGGCAGAATATTACTTACTATAATAGAATTTAATAACTTATTCTAAAGTATAGAATATTACACTTCATGCGCACGGCAGTTATTTTCCTTTACAAATAATTAAAGGTAAAGACAATTTGAGGTCTATAGTGGCACAGAGGACAAGCGCGTGCAACTGTAAACGCGACAGGTTGTGGCTTGATTCCCACTCAAGAAATGAAAATATTAAATAATATTTAGTGTTTTCTACTCGCCTGTAAACAAGGCAAAGCGCGCGGCGTTGAGTTCCGCCACTCAGCACGCAATGCCTCAATTCGATTTGGAAAATTCGGGAACGCAAATGTTGAAAGAGAACGGAGTCTCTAACACCAGGTTCTCAGGTTCCCTCTGGTCTTCCTTGCTATATGCGGATACAGCATGAAGGAAAAAAAGACGAAAAACAAAGGGCGCAGGGATAGCATCTGACTGTAAGCGCGATTGGTTCTAGGTTCGATTCCCACTTGGGTATGGTAGCATGAATCTGATGTCCTTATCAGAATTAGGAGAAAAGAAGATATTTAAGAGCGATCGCTTGCAGGTTCGCCCTTCTGGCGTGAATTTAATTTATTTTCATGTCTCGCTCTGCAAGACAAAAGCGCGGCGTTGAGTTCCGTAACATATCGTAAAATTAGCTAGAGGATAAACAAATTACGACGAATTCAAGACATTCGCTACTAGTAATGTTTTCTCTAGTTCTAGTTCTCACCTGACTGTATATCTTAATATGTGTTCTGCATGATTTTTACTGGATAAATCAAATTTGATGATTCTATCTTCATATAATAGGTAGTGCTTTTGATGTTTTTCCATTCAAATTAATCGAGATCGTGACGAGTAGTTTTTGAGTTATTCGTAATAATTTCACATTTTTTTGCTTTTTATTGGAGCTTCTTTTGTTTCTTTTATTGTTAAAAACTCATTTATTTCGATGTAAAAAAAATATTACATTATTTAGATGTAATACTATACTTTGGTATAATAAAAATTCTTACTACACATACGTACGTTCTCTAAATTACAATATCACTCGACACACTACGACTACTTCCGTTATGTCATTGTTTACCGACTATGTTAAAGTATAAACTGTGTTTCCGTAATATTTTTATAAACGCCTGTCGTGGCGCAGAGGCACAAGTGTGCGACTGTAAACGCGACAGGTTGTGGGTTCGATTCCCACTCCAAGAAATGGAATTTTTCATTTCCGGGGATTGGTAATAAGGCAAAGCGCGGCGTTGAGTTCTGCCACTCAACACGCCTATACCTCAATTCGGCGGAAAGTAGGGGACGGAGTGTCTTAACATTAGGTTCCCTCTGCCTACCCTGCTATATGCGGGATACAGCGTGAAGCTATGTATGTATGTATGTCTAGTAATTTCCAAAATACCTTATTATGGCGTAAATACATTTTGCACATAACTACTACCACTTCAAAAGTTAATCTCTTATGGACGTCATATATCGATTTTACAGATAAGATCAGATAGAAACTGTTTTTTCCAGACAAAACAGGTTTGTCAATCACTTTTTCAAGTGGTATCCAAGTCAATAACACTTTAAAGTGTCAAAATGACAATCACTTTGAGACAAGTGTTGCGATGGATCTTATCTTTGTTTTGATTATAACAGCTATCTGTTACTTAGGAGATCATTTTTTTTTTATCTTCACGCTGTATCCCGCATATAGCGGGGTAGGCAGAGGGAACCAGAGAAAAAGAGAAGAAGAGAGAAGAGAAGAGAAGACACTCCATTCTTTTTCGACATTTCCGTTTCCCACTTTCCGCCAAATTGAGGTATTGCGTGTTGAGTGGCGGATCTCAACGTCGCGCTTTGCCTTGTTACCAAATCCAAGAAATGAAAATACAAAATTTTACATTTCCTGGAGTGTGAATCGAACCCACAACCTGGAGATAGATACTTAGGAGAATATCCTTCTGTAAATGTCAGTTGCCAAGCGTTCATATAATAAGATTCCCATCATCTTACGTTTTATAAATTACTATAAATTAGTATCAAACGGTAATCGTATTTACCATCAAAATAAAGATACTAAAAAGAAAACGTGGTTGAAAAAAAATGGTCCAGATTGGAACTGTATATACCGGCTTACCAAAATCAAAAATCAAAATCAAAATATTCTTTATTCAAGTAGGCTATTACAAGCACTTTTGAATCGTCAATTTACAAAGGTGTCAGTCGTGTCAGTCCTAACGGAAGCTACCACCGGAGAGGAAGGCAGTTCTGCTGAGAAAAGCCGGCAACAAACTCAGCAGTTGCTCTTTAGTATTTTCATTTCCTGGGTTCGATAACAAGGCAAAGCGCGGCGTTGAGTTCCGCCACTTAACACGCAATGCCTCAATTCGGTGGAAAGTGGGGAACGGAAATGTTGACAGAGAACGGAGTGTCTTAACACTAGGTTCTCAGGTTCCCTCGGTCTACCTTACTATGTGCGAGATACAGCGTGAATCTAAAACTAACTTTCCTTTTCTTTAGAGAGCTTTTAAAATAATATTAAAATATATATTTTCGCTTATATTCACATTACGATTCAGTTGGAACCAGTTACAACCGGTTCTAACCAGAACAATCCGGTCGTGAGGTCGTTGAACTTGAATGTTGCAGACAGTTTTGTATTTTTTTTTAAATTTTGTTTTGTTTTATTGTTTTATTTGTAAACATTATAAAGAAATTTGGACTGCAGCACTCAGTTACATATATTTGCATATGTTTAATGTTAATTAAATGCTAATAGACGTCTTTGTGTGCTATCCACCTTATATATTACAATATATATAAACTTTAAAAATTGAGAAAGTTATCGATTCGATCGTTTTTTTACGTGTATTACCGTATATTTTTTTACTGGGTGGACCAATTTTGATGATTATTTTTTTTATATGATAGCTAGTGTTTCTGATGTGATCTCAATTAAATTTAGTTAATTTAATTTAGTTAATTTAATTTAGTTAATATATAATTTAGTTAATTTAATTTAGTTAATATCTGACGAGTTGTTTTTGAGTAATTATTATTAATTCACTTTTTTTTAACTTCACCCTGTATCCCGCATATACAGGGTAGGCAGAGGAAACCTGAGAATCTAGTGTTAAGACACTCTATTTTCTTTCAACAATTCCGTTCCCCACTTTCCGCCGAATTGTTGTATGTATGTAAAAATTATACATAAAAAAAATTGTTGAGTTCACAACCTCCTTTTTTCAAAGTCGGTTATTAAATGACAGCATACAAAGCATATTTAACCGGCTTAATATAAAAGTTGTAATCATACTGCATTATATCTGTATATGCTACATAAATATTTACTGGACCAACAGATTTTGATGATCCTCTTTCTATCCTATCTATATATATATATATATATGTAAAGGGAAAACTTTGGATACCTTTACGAAAATTGAGTGGACGGAGGAGAATGAAACTTGGGACAATTATATATAGCGAAGGAGTGCACAAAGATAATATGTTTTTGAAATAATGCATAAAAATATATTACATTGTATTTGTATGATATGATTTAAATATTTTTTTGAAGATATTCCTAGAAGTACTTTTTAGGTAAAAGTTTAAGACCGGTTTTTTTCTTTCATTAAAATCATAATTATACATACATACATAGCTTCACGCTGTATCCCGCATATAGCAGGGTAGGCAGAGGAAACCTAGTGTTAAGACACTCCGTTCTCCACTTAATTATGATTGTCAATATATTTTTTTGGACATTTTGAATAGGCGTTAGGCGGAAACCGTCGAACGGAGTGTCTTGACACTAGGTTCCAGTGGCGAGGGGTGAAAATTTTAGTTAGGCAAGCCGGTAAATTAAGGGAAGCCGATGTATATTTAAGGAAGCCGGTAATTTTTAGGAAAGCCGATATATTTAGAGAAGCCGGTATAGGATGTCAAGGTATTCAGTAATTTCACTATCGAATTTTGGCGATGTCCTTGTTTTTTAGGTCTATAAGATGTTAGAACTTATTTTTTTTATGCAATTTTATGCTCAATATTTTCCTGGCGACGTTTTTTTTAAGTCTCGTACTCGTACTTTTAAAGTTAGGCAGGCCGGTGGGAATCGAGTTGTATAGACGCCTCGCTGCTGCTAAATTCTCTCTGACTACCCTGCTATGCGGGATACAGAGTGAAGTCGCTTTCATCATATTCGGACACATGTGCAAATTTTCAAATTAGGAAATGAGTCACAATAACATTGCACGATTTTTCAATAATGATAAATTGAAGCTAATAGAAGTATGTTAAAACAATATTTTTAAGAATTTTCAAAAATTAACACATTTGATTAAGTGTTAATTAAATTGGTAACACGAAAAATCCTTCACAGTACTTGTATTATGTAAGGTTTAACCGATTTCGAAATAAAAGAGGTTCTCAATTCGATTGCACTGTTTGATTTGAACGCCTGTCGTGGCGCAGAGGCACGGGCGTGCGACTGTAAACGCGACAGGTTGTAGATTCGATTCCCACTCCAGGAAATATAAAATTTAGTATTTTCATTTCTTGGGTTTGATAACAAGTCAAAGCGTAGCCTTGAGTTCCGCCACTCAACACGCAATGCCTCAATTCGGCGGAAAGTGGGGAACGGAATTGTTGAAAGAGAATGGAGTGTCTTAACACTAGATTCTCTGGTTCCCTCTGTCTACCCTGCTATATGCGAGTTACAGCGTGCAGTTAAAAAAAAAGAAAAAAAAAATCGATTGTATTTTTACCCGACTGTCAGAGGAGGGTTATGTTTTTCGCGCGTATCATGTATGTTTGGAATATTCTTTATTACCTTATATCTTTCAAAACCCTGGACCGAATTATATAATTAAGGTGACATTAGATAGGTATTGATACAAGCGCTCTTAGATATGTGACGTCACTTTTAATTCAATATGGCCCTCTAGAGGCAATAACGTCTTGAATAAAAAAATAGTTGATTGTACCGTGTGGGGTATCAAATGAAAGGACTCAATTAGCATATTTCAAATATATAACGCATATCTAGCTTTTATAGCTCACTTCATTTGTATTTGCTTCCTAAATTTGAAGAATTGGTTCAGTCAGGGTTCTTGTTCTTTATAATTGTGTGTGTTATTTATGTGTTACCGCATAATTTTGTACAGGCTGAACAAATTTTGATGATTCTTTTCTATATGATAGCTAGTGTTCCTAATGTGGCTTATATTCAAATTTAGCTAAGATCTGATCAGTTTTTGAGTTATTCGTAATAATAATTATTTTTAGTGTATTTATTTAACTGCTGCGTTACGTTACAGGAAATGAAAATATTAAATATTTATAATAATTAATATTTAGTATTTTCATTTCCTCGCTCTGGTAACAAGGCAAAACGCGGCGTTTAGTTCCGCCACTTAGCACGCAATGTCTCCAATAGGGGGAACGGAAATGTTAGAGAGACCTGAGTGCCTTAACGCTAAGTTCTCAGGTTCCCTCTGCCTACCCTGCGATGTGCGGGATACAGCGTGAAGCTAAAAAAAAATAATTTATCTTGAACGGGAATCGAATTCACAACCATCGTGTATATTCAAAAACTTATCAACTGTATATGTTTGATTAAATTTTGTAATAATACACTGTCATGTTCATAGAAACGCTATCGCATGACAATATACATATCGTATTACTTGAGCGAAGGGAATGCATGGAATGGCATATGTTCTTATCTTAACTTACTTGGCTACTTTATCCTAATGGTATGAAGGTTAGTTGGGACTGTATTTCTGCAGGTTATCAGTTCGATATATGGTCGTGTAAATATTAGTGATGTTATAATTTTTTTTTTTATGAAAATTCTTTAAAATCTATCGTGGCCTAGTGAGACATTTAGGGCAAGCACGAAAACTTGCGACAAAGTATTCGTATCGTTGTCGAAAGAATTTGTATGGGAATTAAAAAGCGCCCCTACCGTGCGTAAGAGGAACTAAAGATTTCCCATACCAAATGGTTTTGATACACATAAATATATACATAGCTTCACACTGTATCCCGCATATAGCAGGGTAGGCAGAGGGAACCTAGTGTTAAGACACTCCGTTCCCCACTTTCCACTGAAATGAGGGGCTGCGGGCTGAGTGGCGGAACTCAGCGCCGCGCTTTGCCTTGTTACCAAAACCCAGGAAATTAAAAATTTCATTTCCTGGAGTGGGAATCGAACCCACAACCGTTACATTAACGCATTTACAGTCACACGCTTGTGCCTCTGCGCCACGATAGACGTTGCAAATATTAGTGATATTACAAAATATTTTTTAAATGAAAATTCTTTTAGAGGCCATGTGGCACAGTGAGACAGTATCTGGCTGTAAACACGATTGAATGTGGGTTCGATTCCCACTCTTTTCTATATAGCAAGGTATTCTAAAAGAATCTATTGTCAAGACACTCCGTTCTCCATCTTCCGGTATTTTTATATGTTTTCTGTTTTATTTTTTTCTTATTCTAAGAATGTTTTCTCTTCTTCCTACGAATACCTCTCTCCGTTTGCTTAGAGATATTGTAAGATACTTTGCGAAACATAACGCTGCAGTATTTACAAGGGTTTTTTTCATTACCAGTGACCATGGACCATTGTAAAGTGAGCGAAATATCGATTTATTTTTAAATATATTGTCGATTACCAAAATATACGTACTTTATCCCGTTAAAATTGTTTCATTTGAAGTAGATTAGCATTACCGAAGTAAAAAATATTTCAATCGAGAATTAATTCCTTAAGATAGTGTCTTTGTATAAAAAGAGAACGGACAATCTCATTTAAACGGAAAAACGCAGAGAATAATAACTCCACTCTAGGCTTTTTACCCGACTATCAGAGGAGGGTTACGTTTCACGCATATCATGTATGTTTGTAATATTCTTTATGACCTCATATCTTCCAAACCCCTGGACCGAATTTATTTATTTATTTATTTATTTATATAATTATATAATTAAGGTGACGTTAAATAGGTATTGATACTCCAAGTGTTCTTAGATATGTGACGTCACTCTTAGTTCAATATGACGCCCTCTAGAGACAATTACGTCATGAATCAAAACAAAAAAAAATCGTTAATGGTTACCGTGTGGGATATCAAATGAAAGGACTTAATTAGCTCGTTTCAAATATATAACACATAACTAGCTTTTATAGCTTACTTTATTTGTATTTGCTTCCTAAATTTGAAGAATTGGCTCAGTCGGTTTTTTGTTCTTTATAATTATGTGTGTTATTAATACATTGTGTTTCAACTAAGAATAGTGTGTTATAACACCAACATATTATAACTACAAAAATAAAACATGAAATCCAGGAAATGAAGTATTTTCATTTTCTGGGTTTGGTAACAAAGCAAAGCGCGGCGTTAAGTTCCGCCACTCAACACGCAATGCCTCAATCTGGTGGAAAGTGGGGAACGGATTTGTTGAAAGAGAATGGAGTGTCTTAGCACTAGGTTCTCAGGTTCCCTCTGCCTACCCTGCTATATGCGGGATACAGGGTGAAGTTAAAAAAAAAAATCAAAAAAATAATACATATAATAAAACTATTTTAGTTAACTATGAGCTCAATTTCTCCCATAAAATAGACTACGACAAAAAAAATCCTACACTAACATAAGCCTTAAAGTTTAAAATGTGATAAAAAGTTTAAAAAATGGCAACATTATTAAAAAAAATTGGTATTACCAAGAAGGACAGAAACAGTGTATACTCTATGGTATCATGCAGTGACGTCACACCAGGGAGCCTGGAGGTGTGGGTGGAACTGCCGGATGCAATCAAATTCGATCCAGCCCTTGCTCCCTTCAAGCAACTGTATGAACAGCATCATGGTGAGTGTCTTTGAATCTCTTTCTCTTTCTCATACTATTATTGCATCACGTTTTCTTTTTTTAGCATCATGCTGCATCCCGCATATAGCGGGGTAGGTAGACGGAACCTGAGAACCTAGTGTTAAAACACTCCGTTCCCCTCTTTCCGCCGAATTGGGGCATTGCGTACTGTGTGGCGGAACTCAACGCCGCGCTTTGTCTTGTTATCAAACCCAGGAAATGAAAAATTCCATTTACTGGAGTGAGAATCGAACCCACAACCTGTCGCGTACAGTCGCACGCTTGTGCCTCTGCGCCACGACAGGCGTTATATCATATTTAACTGAATTAAATTTCATCGCTCTAACATAACAATGTACGGCGTTGAGTTCCTTCACTTAAGAAACAAGGCCTCAATTCAAAAACGGCGAGCCAAGTGTCTTGACACTAGGTTCTATCTGAGTACACTGCTATGAGTGAAATTTTGCTTTTTTTTTATTTTTTTAGTGCAAGGCACTGTCATTTACTTATTATTTCTTTTTTTTTAACTTCACGCTGTATCCCGCATATAGCAGGGTAGGCAGAGCGAACCAGAGAACCTAGTGTTAAGACACTCCATTCTCTTTCAACAATTCCGTTCCCCACTTTCCGCCGTATTGAGGCATTGCGTGTTGAGTGGCGGAACTCAACGTCGCGCTTTGCATTGTTACCAAACCCTTGAAATGAAAATACTAAATTTTACATTTCCTGGAGTGTGGATCGAACCCACAACCTGTCGCATTTACAGTCTCATTTTTTTATTAACATAGTGTTAATACACTCCCTTCTTGTTTTTCCATCAAAATTTAAGCCATTGCGTATGTGGCGTAACTTAACGCCGTACTTTATTACCAGAACGGGCGAAATGAAAATAATAATTATTACTCATTAATATAGACGGGGATTAACTGAAGTAGGTATATTTATTTATCAAGTGTCCTTGTGGTTAAAATTTCCTCCTAACCCATAAATAGCTGAATCTACATAGAATATTACGTCGTCGTCGCCCTGTCGTGGCGCAGAGGCACAAGCGTGCGACTATAAACGCGACAGGTTGTGGGTTCGATTCCCACTCCAGGAAATGTAATAGTTTAGTATTTTCATTTTCTGGGTTTAGTAACAAGGCAAAGCGCGGCGTTGAGTTCCGCCACTCAGCACGCAATGCCTCAATTCGGCGGAAAGTGGGGAACGGAGTGTCTTAACACTGGGTTCCCTCTGCCTACCCTGCTATATGCGGGATACAGCGTGAAGCTAAAAGCATAAAAGTATATAATCATTTCTTCTAGGGAATATATATGGCAACTAACTCAGGCTCGTCCTAAAGTGCACTGATAGCTAAAATTAAAAGCTCAAGCAGCTTCACGCTTTATCCCGCAATGCAGGGTAATTAGAGTGAACCTTGTATTAAAACAATCCGATAACTGCTTCCCGTCGGAATTCAAGACATTGTTTTTTAATTGGCGGAACTCAACGCCGCGCTTTGTTTGACCAGGACGGAGAAGTACATACATGCATATCTTCACGCTGTATCCCGCATATAACAGGGTAGACAGAGGGAACCTAGTGTTAAGACACTCCGTTCCCCACTTTCCGCCGAATTGAGACATTGCGTGCTGATTGGCGGAACTCAACGCCGCGCTTTGCCTTGTTACCAAACCCAGAAAATGAAAAATTCCATTTCCTAGAGTGGGAATCGAACCCACAACCTGTCGCGTTTACAGTCGCACGCTTATTCCTTAGCGCCATGACAGGCGAAAATAGTTTAAATATAACCATTTCCCTAAGTGAGAATCGAATCCATAACCAATCGCGCACAGGCAAACGCTGTCCACTGCGTCACATTGACCTTAAATATGGCACTAATGAAAGAGTGATAAATAAAAATATATATATTTTCAGGTAAATTGGAATCACCAGATAGTACTCACGAAGGAGACAGAAGTATTTTCAATAGAAAAATATCAAATGATGCCGCCTTGGAAATTGATGTAGTTGATAGAAACCCAAATAACAGTAAAGATGGGGATAGCAGGTAAGATATAGTTTGTCTGTATCCTTTATTACATGATTTTTTTACTTATTCTATCCGCCTACCTACCTACCTACTAGGTTCTTGGGTTCTCTTTGCCGACCCTGCTATGCACGGGATACAGCGTGAAGAACTAATAAATAATTAACAATGTTTCTTAACTACTTCTGCTGGATAGTACCCCGTAAGAGACGGGCATCCCAGTAATCAGGTGGTAGGAAGTTTGACCTCCGATTCACTCGTGACCACTATCATGTCAAAGACGAACCACCAAATATCTAACGATGTGTTCCAGTTCGATGACACGTTAGCCAGGTTTTCCCTATTTCTATCCACCCTTTTTTCAAAATGTGTTGGTTTCGACATCGAATCGCCGTAGCCACCACATTACCTCCTTCCCCTTCCTCTAGGCTGACAACGTATTTACAACTTCTCTGGTGTTGTGCATGTCCATGGGCGAAGGTAACTGCTTACCATCAGGTAGTCCTTCTGCACGTTTGCCAATCTTATCAATAAAAAAGTCTTATAAAAAAGTCATAAAAATGAGTGGAAGAGAAAGAAAGGGGCAGCTTAGGAAAATTAGACAGTCAGTAATAGAAGCTTTTTTTTTTAACTTCACGCTGTATCCCGCATATAGCGGGGTAGGCAGAGGGAACCAGAGAATCTAGCGTTAAGACACTCCATTCTCTTTCAACATTTCCGTTCCCCACTTTCCGCCAAATTGAGGCGTTGTGTGTTGAGTGGCGGAACTCAACGCCGCGCTTTGCTTTGTTATCAAACCCAAGAAATGAAAATACTAAAATTTTACATTTCCTGGAGTGGGAATCGAACCCACAACCTGTCGCGTTATAGAAGTAAAGTTGTGTTTAAAATTATATTATATTATTTGAGTGTTTTATTATCCCTTGATGTCAAAATAATGAACACGCTGTTCTGTTGCTAAGGAAGTCACACCGTCCTCAATTCGGAGGAAAGTGGGGAACGGAATTTTTTACGAAAACGGAGTGTCTTAACACTAGGTTCTCGGGTTCCCTCTGCCTACCCTGCTATATGCGGGATACAGCGTGAAGTTAAAAAGAAAAATTGTGTGTTTAATTGTCCCGTGGTGTCAAAATAATGAACACGCTGTTCTGTTGCTAAGGAAGTCACACCGTCCTATTTCCTTATCACTGACTTGATAATAAAAACAAACAACGAAAATTATCCCTTCACCAACAGTAAATAAATATGACACGTGTGATTTAACATGAGTCATTTTTTTATTATGACATATATCTATATATAAATATGTGAAGCAAAAACTTTGTACCCCTTTTAACGAAAATTACGCGGACGGAGGAGCATGAAACTTGGCACACTTATAGTTTATATAGATGAGTGCAGATGCTATTTTTTTTAAATAATAAAAATAGCATATTAAATTAATAAAATAAATGTTACACACACTACCATGGTTTGACGTTCACGTTTATATAAAGTGTCATATATACATTGCTAAAGACAACGCGTTATTAACGCGGCACTAGTATCATGTTATTACTTGAATTAAACTAAAAGGTAAACTTTGTATCCCTTTTTACGACAATTGTGAGGACGGAAGTGTATGAAATTTGGCACAGTTAAAGTTTATATAGAATGGAAGTGCAAATAACGTTATTTATAATAATATAATACTAAGAAATAAATTAAATTAATAAAATAAATATTACACACACAACTTCTACTTTTCTGTAAAATTGACATATCCGTTGCTAAGGCAACCGTAAACAGGGTCTATAGATTTTTATAATAGTATATAGTAGGTGACGCCTGTCGTGGCGCAGAGGCACAAGCGTGCGACTGTAAACGCGAAAGGTTGTGGGTTCGATTCCAGGAAATGGAATTTTCATTTCCTGGGTTTGGTAACAAGGCAAACTCAGCCACTCAGCACGCAATGCTTCAATTCGACGGAAAGTGGGGAACGGAGTATCTTAACACTAGGTTCTCAAGTTCCCTTTGCCTAACCTGCTTTATGCGGGATACAGCGTGAAGCTAAATAAAAAAAATAACATTTAGGAGCTTATTATTCAATTATCTTATAACCATTAAAAAATATTTTTTAACTGAATTCAAAAAAAGACAGATTCTTTTGAGATGAAATTCAACTGTTGTATTTTTTTAAGGGTTTTTTAACTTTTTTCTAGGTGAAACAATTTTGATGATTCTTTTTAAAATGATAGCTAGTGTTTCTGATGTGGTCCCATTTAAATTTAGTTAAGATCTGACGAGTAGTTTTTGAGCTATTCGTAATAATTTTACTTTTTACCCGACTGTCAGAGGCGGGATGCTTGTAATATTCTTTATTACCTCATATCTTCTAAACCCCTAGACCGAATTATATAATCAAGATGACGATAGATAGGTATTGATACTCCAAGTGTTCTTAGATATGTGACGTCACTTTTAATTCAATATGGCGCCCTCTAGAAGCAATTACGTCATGAATAAAAGCAAAGAAATCGTTGATGGATACCGTGTGGGGTATCAAATGAAAGAACTTAATTAGCTCATTTCAAATATATAACACATAACTAGCTTTTAAAGCTTACTTTATTTGTATTTGCTTACTAAATATCAAGAATTGGTTCAGTTGGGTTTTTGTTCTATATAATTAGTGCATTTAATTTAAAGTAGCTGTTATTTTTTTTTATTAAAATCTTAAATATGATTAATTTATTAATATGTTTTTTTTTCATAATGTCCTTTTGTTTTAGATTGATTAATCCGCCTTTGCACGATGAAACGAAGAAAGTACCATCAGCTAGAAAGAAGAAGGTAAAAACGAAAAAGAAAATATATTGTTGACCGACTCCCGTAAACGCGACAGGTTGTGGGTTCGATTCCCACTCCAGGAAATGTAAAATTTAGTATTTTCATTTCTTAAGTTTGGTAACAAGGCAAAGCGCGGCGTTGAGTTTCGCCATTAAGCACGCAATGCCTCAATTCGGCGAAAAATGGGGAACGGAGTGTCTTTGGAAATGAAAAATTCCATTTCCTGGAGTAGGAATCGAACCCACAACCTGTCGCGTTTACAGTCACAGGCACAGGTGTAAATAATTATAAATAAATATATTTCCTGTCTGCCTGTCGTGGCGCAGAGACACAAGCGTGCGACTGTAAGCGCGACAGGTTGTGGGTTC